>OY821519.1:182184273-182257795 GCA_963682025.1 Cordilura impudica
AAAACTTTCCGAAAAAATTAAATGCGCGATAGATTGGATCAATATAAATATTTTTTGTTCTAGCACCACTGTTCTAACCCCTACCGTCTTCGAGTTATTGAATCTCAAAGATATATGCATTTGTAAATGCACATCTTAAATTTCAAAAACAACTCTCAATTTTTAAATAAATTTTCTTTGAATTAATTGTTAAAAAAAAATTTTTCTTTATTTTTTTTACAAATGCTCAAAATGAGAGCCATGCATGGTGGTGCATTTTACATATCGTCGCCTAATTTCAGCTTTAGTAATATCCAGCGTTATTTCTTCCTGAATGCTTTGAAAGGCCTCGTTTATTTTGCGTTTAAGTTGATTTCATGAAATTATTTCTTCATTGTAAACGAACTCTTTTGCCCAACCCCAAACATAAAAATCTAACGGTGTTAGATCCGGAGACATCGGTGGCCATTTGATTGGTCTATTGCGTCCAATCCAATTTGTACCAAAACTACTGTTTAAAAGGTTCTTGACTACAATGCTAGAGTGTACGGGACAACCGTCTTGTTGAAAGGTAATTCCGGCTAATGTTGCTAAAGGCAAATTATCGAGAGCGTCTCTAAGTTCGTTTTGAAGGAAATCCATGTACAATGTTGCATTTAACCGATCTGGTAAGAAAAAGGGGCCTATAACGCAATTTCCGATGAGACCTGCCCAAACATTGAGACTAAAACGGTTTTGGTGCTTTGTTTGCAGTTTTTTGTGCGGATTTTCTTGCGCGTAAAAATGTAAATTATGAAAATTTGTGATACCTTTTCGGTTGAATATGGATTCATCCTTCCATAGAATTTTTTTTTTAAATTTTAATTTTGTGTATCTTTCGCCAACATTAACGTACAAAACTCCATTCGCTTTTCACAATCACCTTCGTATCGGTGTGTAGTGATACGGATGGAGCTTGTGATGTTTTAAAATTCTAAACACCTGAGATTGTGGTATTTCCTTTGTTTTAGCTATTTTTCTTACACTTGTTGTTGGGTCTTGCAACACAGCTGCCAAAACAGTTTCTTCTGCATTCTGTTGAAAGCCCCTTGTTCTGTCACCCCTGCATTTATTAACTCAACCTGTCTCATGAAGGCGATCAAACGTACTGTTGAAGACAATGTGGTGGGGAACATCTCTTTGGGGGAAAGCTTCAGCATACATACGCTGTGCTGCCAATGAATTCCCATCAGCTTTGCCATAATAAAAAACGAAATCCGCATACTCAGAATTTGAAAATTTCATCGCGAATCGAATTTAAAGGTACACGAAAACAAAGAAAAATGGAAAAAAAACATGTCCTATTTATGTCGGTCTATTGAGTATAGCACCACCAGAGTAGCTACACATCCATATCAAATGGCTTGTGAATAGAATATATTAATATAAAATTGATCATCTAAAGTCAAATGACTTATCTTCTCTTGGAGTCACATGTGAGGTCTGTTAAGGACTTTAGCGCATAGTTAGAGCCTAATTCAAAAAGTTTATACTTTGAGGGACTTAATCAAAATGTTAAATTATGTACTTAAATACACAAGTTAATGCATTCGCGATAAATTTAGTCATTTAATTAACTATTTATAAATATAAAAAAGTTAATAAGTTTCATATTAAATTACAAGGTCGCAAGCGATGATTTCGTAATGTGTCTATTACCGAAAGCATAAGTTTTTTTTAGCACCCACGTCGATGTCGACAAAATCAACGCACTTTACAATACTTATCAATCTTCCTTTAGCGTTCATATTCTTGGGATATATTCATATCCCGAGGTCACCGTACCATTTTGTTGCTTATACACCACTAGCTGTTTTTACCAGAACTTGACTTGAAAAATGGTTCACTATGCTTACTTAGTCCCCAATGAACAAATTCCTCAAAAAATGAACTTTCTCCCCAAAAATTTGCATGGGATTGGGGAATTTGTTCATGATGAAAAGGTTCCGCAATTTTTACGTTTTTGGGGAGTATTTCAATTTAAAATTTTTTGATTTTTTAATTTAGAAATTTTTTATAAGACGCTACAGCAAAAATGCTTCAAAAATAAGCTGCGAAACCGCTTTAGGTTTTTTTGAAGTTTATTTATCTTGTAAACATCAAATATAATCTGAATCGTTTGCAAATTAAAGGAGTCAGAAGTTTAAAAAAAAAATTCAATTACTTCATTCAATAAGAGATCATCGTTAAGCAGAGATGTCAGATTTATAGAAGTTTCAAAAATGGAAAATAAATGCGACGTTTAAATTTGTGCCGAAAGTTTGCTTTAAGCAACTGCTTATAGTACCTATATGTATAGTAATTTTTCACTGAGCTGTGTTCCGGGAGCGCGTCGCATCCGCGCGTTTGGCAGCTACATCCGTGAGGCCGCGCAGTTGTCGTCAACTTATTTTAATCGCCAAGATATATTTTTCAGATCATTGCGATATTTTAGCTGTGCTATATTCGGGAGCGCGTCGCGTCCGTGCGCAGCTTCCGCGCGTTTGGCAGCCACATCAATGCTGCCACGCAGTTGTTGTCAACTTATTTCAACTGCCAAATTATATTTTTCCGATCATTCCGATATTTCAGCTAAACTGTGTTCCGCGAGAACGTCGGGCCGCTTTCGCGCACCGAAATGATGCTATTGAAAAGAATGCAGGAAGGATAGATATTGAGAGCAGTATGGGGAATTTGTTCACTTCTTTTGGGGACCTTTTTTAAATTTGGGGAATTTGTTTATCGTGAAGTTATTCCCCAATTTTTCGTTTTTTTAAGTTGTTCATTGGGGACTAACAACTCAGCGCATGCTTACCATAACAATTGACTATGTTTATGCCTGGATTATTTTGAGTGTATGATGTCTAAAAGCTACGAATTTTAGTTATTCTAGAGCTTTGGAATATACAACATTTCTAGTTTTTCCTTCTGATTCATATACGAAAAGATTGTGCTGGCTCCTTACTCTGGAGCAGGCGAAATATAATTGTCTATGAGAAAAACAGGGAGTTTCTAAGTTGATACCTGCTACCCTAAGAGATTGTCCTCTTATGTACGTTATGTTAGGAAAAACTTTTTGTACCATCTCTTGCAATGAAGGAACCAACTTAAAAAGTTTTCTGGTAGGGATATTACAGTCAGTCTTTTCAGCAGTTTCACATTCCCTGGAGTCAGCTCGACTTATACGTTGGGCCTCAAGATATTGTTGAGTCGTTTCAGATTCCCTAGACTCAGCTTGTCTTATCCGTTGGGCCTGAAGTCGTTGTTGAGTCGCTTCAGGAGAGTTTCACATTCTATCGACTCAGCTTATCTTAGCCGCTGGATTTCCAGATGCACTTGAGTAGATTCGGACATTTCCGCTTCTCTTAATAAAGTTTGTCTTGATCTTTGGGCTTCAAGACGTTCTTGGGTTTGCTCAGGTGTTTCAGCATTCCTCGACTCAGATTGTCTAACTCGTTGAGACTCGATACGAATTTGGGTCTAATCGGGTTCTCTAGAGTTCTGTTTAGTCTAAGCCTTTTTGTATTTGAGGTAGTACGGCAGAAATGCTATGCTTTCATGTGCATGTGACAATTGCAAATAGTTCTTTTTCCACTTTTACAACTCATTTATATAGTGAAAAAGATGAAATGGAAATATTTGTAATAGGTTGCTTTCCAATGTAGCCAAAAGGTGAGATGGAAATAGATGTAATATTTTGTTTTGTTTGTTTAGTTAAAAAGGCGAGTTAAATTTGTGTAGAGAACAAATATAACAAAAAACAGAAAATGAATTGTATATAAAAAGTGGGCGTTAAAGTAGGCGTGGCCGATAAGAAGCATATGGTGACCTTACCTGGAGTACAGAGATCGTGATAAAGTTTTCCTTCTAAAATTGACATTTCCAGCAAAAAAATATTAATCCTGGTGCCAATTACTTTGACCTTACCAAAACCATGACTTAATTTCACAGGTTTTCTATTGGATTTAAGTCCGGGCTTTGGGCTGGCCGATCAAAACCTTAGACCTCTCCGTACAAAACCAATTTTATACTAGAGTGGAAGAGTATAGAGTGGTCATTATCTTGCTTATATTTCCACTAAATTTGCATAACACCGAAAATTAACGGTTTTTTAATACCACTACTGAAACTTGTACATTTGTCATTAATTTGTGTAAAGGGACCTACGCCATACCAAGCAAATGTACCCCAAATCATAATGTTACGACCCCCGTATTTTACCCTGAGTTAACCTAGATGTTTTTTTTTTCAAGCAAAATTACCTCGTTCAATCGCCTTCTGACAAGCCTGCTGGATATTTTTAAGTCCAAGGACTGATTTAAGTCAGATGCTATCTGCCGTGACGACATGAATGGATCATTTTTCGCCATTCTGATTATGGCTGCATCCATAAGCACATTTGTTTTTCGAGGCTTTGGCTTCCGAATTTTGCCTGTAATCAATACATCACAATTCTCTACACATGACTGAATTGCATTGTACACTTTTTTTCGAGAACTATGCATAATATTAGCAATATCCGCCACTTTTTTTCCTTCTTTGTGCATTTTCCATACTAGCCGTCTCTCCTCAATTGTGATATGTTTACCTGATCCCATTTTCAAAAACTTTTCACTCTAAAATACTTTTGTTAAATTATTTTTCGAATATATAAAATATCACGCGATTCTATAGAAAGCTACTCGAGTACTGAATGTTTAAAGTAATTTGTGCCATTTATGTGTCCACTTAAAATCAACTTTCTTTACAAACAACTGATAACGGAAATAATAAGCAGAACATAACGAAACATTTGTGCGCCTTAATCAGTAGAGAAATTGAAGCTTCAAGCTGAATGCAAAAATTTGCATTTTGATGCCCTTTAGTTACCAAATTTTAACATTTATTTGCGTTAATGTTGTGCGTTTTATTTTTGTAATTTAAGAGTTTTTGGGAGATTATGGAATTAAGTTTCTTTGTTTACATTTTATATTCTAAGACAAAAAATATACTTTGTTTACATGTTTTTCCAATCAATCAAAGAAACGCCTAATCAAGAAACAAGAGCATAAGCTCTTATGACACAATGAATCGAGTTTGTTAAATGAAAGCAGTAAAGTAGCATTGATCGGGACTAAATATGCCCAGTTATTGTAACTATAATTACTTGAATACAATATTAATAACAACTATTCGAAAATGAAATGAGTGCGACGAGCTCTAATACTAAGTCAATACTTTTTTCAGTCCAACATCTTAACGGACTTAATATACCGAACAACAAATTATGGTATAGGGCATTGAATTAAAAAAAGGCTGATGCAACGTAAGCTCAATTGCAGGGGCTGCTTGCTGACTTTTATTGGAGGCTAAAGTAATGCGACACATTTACGACGATTTTGTAAAGCTTATCAGTTGCGAAGCAGCATGTTGTATAATTTTGTGGTGAAAACCACAAAAACAGAAAATAACAACAACAGCAGTAAGGCAAGCAAAATAGCACACAAACACCAAAACAGAGTAATCTACACAAACACACGTACATGAACTAGCACGAAAGATATAACAACGCTACAGAGAAGTGGCTCATTTTTATGAAGTGAATAGTATTGGTATGCGGACTGGACTGTTTCACGTGTGTTGATATGAAATTAACACATAACAAAAATACAAATTATTATTTAAAAACAAAATGTGTGGAAAAAAAAAACGACGCATTAGCTGAAAAGCTAATGACAACTGAGTTGGTAGGCAGAGAAACAGTGGGACTGAATTCATATGTATGAATAATTTTGTGAGATTTTTCAATATTTCTAATTTAAGTATAATTTGGAACCCAATTATTGAGAAATTGAGCATTTCTTCAAAAAAAAAAACAATACACTTTTTTGCTGTAGGAAAAATTTATTTCTATTAACATATATACAATATACATACATACAAATATATTTATTTGTAGGTAACAAATAAATGTTTCGTAGTATCTACCCTTTATTAAGGCTCAGTATTTTAGAGTAATTTTAAGTAGTGTTGGGTTCATGCACCGTAAGTCAAACGTTAATCGATTGAAAATGTTCAAATTTTACCGTAGCAACGACAATTGCAATTGAATAAAATGTTTAACTATTAGAAAAAAATTAAATAGAATAAAAAAACAAAGTACGAGGGTAAACGAAAATAGAATAGCATCAAGACTATGTTAATATTACATTGCTCTTTCATAGAAGGCATTAAAAAAACTCAAAAATGTCATAAAATATTTCATACTACCAAAGAGAGTGGGGTATAACTAACCTGATAAACTATCCGGTGGGATATCCCGCTTATCGGTGTGTTAGAACACCTGAAAGTAAATTTGTATTAATTTATGTTTTTGTAAAATGAATTGATGCAATATTTTATCAAAAATTAACAACAAAAATTTTATAATAAAATCTAAAAAAAAATTACGTATTCGTCGATTCAAAAGAAATTTTGCTTTCCTTTTACATTTATAACAGCTTGTAGTCTTCGTGCACTGATTTTACGAGATTTGCTCTCATTTCGGATGAAATTTTTGACTATTCATCCATTGAAACCGATTTTAACATGCTCTTGCCACTCTTTTCCGTATTTGACGGTCGAGATACTCCCATTTAAGTCCAATGATTGTGGGACATCCATTCCTTCGGATCATTGTCTTACCGAAAGTATTTTCCAAGTCCAATTTCTCAACGCTGGTGTGTAAATTGTTTTTTTAAATACTTAGTCGAATTTATACATAGCGATTTCTACGAATACCAAATGCCTAATCCACACGACGCCCTACAACCCCACACCATCAGCTCTCGTCGCTAATATTTTCCTTTATGAAATTTTATCACTAGTTCACGTGTATTGCTTAAACTTTGTTTGTCATTATCAAATGAAGAAGTCTTAATAAATCCAAACTTGATGACAAAAATAAAAGCAATGATTATATACAAAACCTGAAATACCTAACTAAAACAAGTAAAAGCAAATACCGTTTCTTTTTGTTGTTCAAAACTCAGAGGACCAATTTCTTTTAAACTAATGAATACGTAGTTTTCTAGATTTTGTTGTAAAATTTTTGTTGTTGTAAGATTTTTGCTGTTTGTTTTTTATAAATTGGGTACGAGTAAACTGCCTTTTCCAATAAACATAAAATACCGAATTTAATCTTTTTACAAAATCATAAATTTATACTAACAATATTGTATGTACAGGTGTAAGTCTTATTTTGACGCTAACTGGCAATTTAAGATACATATATAAATTTACTTCTATGTTTCTTTATCTGAACAAACTAGCAGTGGTTTCTATCCAATGAAAACTTCTATCGCCATTATAATAATTAAAGGTGGAGCGGAGATTTTAAAATTAAAGATTCGTTAAAAATTCCCAGTTCAGAATAGGACTCCATCCTAATATCACAATATATATTGAACGCGTAACAGCGACCTTACATCGCAATATCTAGCAGTGATAGAAAAAATAGTTGAATGAACGCGAGCTCCGACTCATTTTGAATACCCATCTTGCAGGATGCGTTTCCAACAAGGTGTGTAAAATGACCACTTCGAATGTTTTTAACTCTTCCAAATATATTCAAAGACAAGGAATTAAGAAAATTCCAAAAATAATATGAGTACAAATTGGTGAAATGTAAGTTGCTTACTGTTGTCTTGGAAAATAATTAAGTTATTTGCTTTATTTTTAAAGATAATTTTGTCAGATGAAAAAATTTAATCTGGATGGCCCTGTAGGGAATTGTAGTTACTGGTATGAGCTACGAAATGAACCCCAAGGTGTTTCTCGAAGCAACTTTGATGGTGGTTCTGTTATGATTTGGGGTGCGTTTTCTTTGGAGTCGCAAATCGTGTCAACCAAAATAAACAATGAAAAATATTGCGAATTACTTCAATGCAATTTGCTACCCTTTTTACATGGAAGTTGAGAAAAATTTATATTTTACAGGAAAACAATGCTGCTTGTCATCAGAGAAAATTCATAAAAGCGTACCCTCCCCACTAAACAAAGTAAAGGAATTGATTGTACTTTTTTCAAACAGAGACTTTTGGCTATTCAATTTGAACGCTTTAATATGTTTGATATAAGAGATTTTAGTAACGGATTTCTATTTAATCGGAGTTTTGTGTATTATAAGTTTATTAAAGTTAAAATTTTATACAACATTTAGGGAATTCATAAGGTATTAAGTTGTTTGTTGTAAAGAAATACAAGACGTCAAATAGTACATATGTGAACAACCTTTCGTATATTCATATACTATAATCAGAAAAAAATCGAATAAAAGCAGAATACTCATTCTTTTACACAAAAACTCACCTGAATGTAATTTCCTTCAATTTTTTATTTATTTCTACCATTTTTGCCACAATAGGTACAAGAAACATAAAAAAAATACTAGGAAAAAATAAAAAAAGCTGACTAAATAGTAAACAATATACAGCCGATTACATAGTACACCGCAAAAGCATATCTGCTAACGTTGTATTGTCTTTTTCTTTTGTATGGAAAATATCAACAACAATTATACAACTGTTGTAAAATTTTAGCACATACGACACATACAACAGTTAGGACACCCTTGTGAATACATTAATTGATTCACAGATAACCAAATTTGCTATCATTTGTCAACGCACTGTATGTGCTGAAGATAAAATATCTATAAAGGTTTCATGTAACATAAGTGACAGTGAATTAAACTAGTTAAAGTTTCGTAAGGTTGGTCCTTATTGGCAATAAACGACAATTTTACCAATTGGTTTTAATAAATTTCATTAATTAGCGTCCTTTTTCGGATTAAATATATATATATATATATATATATATATATATATATATATATATTTGAATTTAATAAATACAATTCCTGAACAAGTAGGAATAAACCAACGAAATGTTGAGGAAATTCAAAAGCCATGTTGGAACTCCCAAAAAACTAATGATTAAAATTAAAGTCCAAGTACGAGTGAATGTTAGACACAATATAATCAAATTTAACACACCAATTATTACATATTTAATATAATTCTTGAAAGTTGTTATCATTTTTAGAAAAATATCTGCATTTTTAAACTATTAAGAATATTACTAATTACTATTAATTATCCATAATATTAATAGGCTAGGCGATTTCTTGTTACCGATGTTTTATTCTACCGTTTTATCCCGAGTTTGACCAAACATATATTATTTGAAAGGTAGTTATTTTTAGCTGTCCACCAGATTTACAGATTTTTAAATTTTTTCCCTTATTTTGAGTAAATTGCATTTAAAGTTGCTACTAACAAATTATACATATGCTATGTGTGTGTTTATTAAATTGTTAATGTGTTTGTTAATGAGTTTATTATCTTCATTCACAATAATAAACCAAAAAAGTGTTGGTTTATGAATTGGCTAAGTTGAGCAATGAATTTGCCTAGAAATTGCACTCGAATTTCGAGCGCTGGAATCTGCTGGTATTACTAATTGCAAAATGTCTGAAAAGTGACGTTACCAAAAACCTAAAATGGCTTTTGGTAAGAAAATTTTCATCTTAAAATTTTTAATATTGTACATATTTATACGTATAATGATACTAATTGTCATAATGAATCTATTTTCTGTCAATTTTTGCGTTAAAGTCAAGGAAGAACTGACATGTTCCAAATTATTTAAACAATTTAAATCCACATAAATTCTAACTAATGAATGAAACTTGGTTAATATGTTTGGCCCACTGTAAAACTATACTCACACATATATGTGTGTGCAACTGTCAAAGTATCTTCAAACTATACGTCGACAGAATAAAAAAAAAACAGATAACAACAACACGAACCAGGAATGAAAACGCAAAACATTTAAAGAGAAACTAGACAAACAGCTTTTGGTGTTTTGAGTTGCAAATGAGTAAAAACTTTGCAACAAAAACAACAATTCGTGGGCATATTGAAATACTACAAGAATACACTGTAATCAATGATAGTAATTGTATGATAGGTAAATAAATTAAAATTAATTGTACTAAATGGTTCTTCTAATCGCAAAATATATGAATGTTAATTGTAAGCCTCAAATCACTCTGTCCCAAAGTTTTCCTTTATTTAAGGACTCACCCCCATAAAATTGGTGAAAATTCCATAATTGCATATAATATGTATAATATATAATATAATCGCATATAATATATATATTCGTTATACCGTTTAAGCTCAGCTCAGGCAAAATATGTATAAAAAATTATAGGTAAGGAATAAAACTTAAAGACCAAAAATATATTAAATTTGTTGAATTCTTCATTTTACAGCGTTACAAAGTCAGTAACTTAGTGGTGAGTCGTGGGAACGATCTATTTGTGAAAATAATTTCCATTTAGCAACAATTACTTACCTATATGGTAACGACTAATAAAATTAATTTGTATTGAGTTTATCATTAATAAATAAATATGTATATAATTTCTTTCAGTGTATAAACACATGTAGCCATAATGTTAGTGTAAACTAGAAAGATATGGAAAGCTGGCCTGTACTTACCACAGACGTTATCGCAACACTGGGAATTGCAGTCGCAGCAACATTACTAATAGCAGAATTTCCATCTAAGCTACGTGATCCATGTAAGCCATTAAAACTTTCTGCAGAACACGTAGTTTTCGATGATAGAGGTGGAGGTGGAGGAGAATTTGATGTTGCTGTTGTTGTTGGTTCACTATCTTGGAACGCTAAACGCGACGATGGTTTTGGACTGTTGAAAGGTTTCAAAATTGGGTTAACCGTTGCAGAAGTGGAGGTGAGGTTCATATTACTGCTGCTGCTGGCGCAGCTACTGGTAGGATTTGTAGATAATTCAATCATTTTAAGTTGAGCAGCTGAGTCTGTTTGTTGCTGTTTGAGACCATATTCTTGCTCTTGTCGCCTCTCATGAGCAGCAGAGGCTGCAGCAGCAGCTTCTACTGCCGCTATCATGGCCATGGGATGACGGGCTTGTAAGCCCAAAGCCAAGAAATGATTGTTAAAATGTTCAATGTCACGACTAGAAATTTTACGTTCCTCTGATACCTCCTCATCAATATTGTTGTGGTCACCAGCACACCAACCACTGGAGCTATTGTTATTGGGCTCTGTCAATGTCGTATCTCTGTTAGTTGAGTCGTTCTTCTGCCCCTCCGCGTCGTCAGAGTCGCCTGTTTCACCATCTAATATAAAACGTATAGCATCGTATGCAAACCACATTGGCTGATAGCTAAGCCCCTTTCGTCTGCCATTTAGTACTTTGCCATGCTCGCGGTGGAATGAGGAACGTAAGCTTTTGATTTTAGAACGTATGGAACGAATTTCTGCACCATATTTATGGCCTAGTGCTTTGAGAGCTTCATATTTGGTCTGTTTGATATGATAGCCCTTGGTATTGGGATCCCAGAGAACACGTTGTCGTCTGTAGTCTTCGATGAAATCGAGGATAGTGGCACGAGACCATTCAATACGATCTGTGGTGGAACCAGCACTATTATTGTTGGTGGTAGTGATAGTGGTTGTGGCATTGGTGTTGTTATTAGGGCTAGTAGTTAAGGAGTTACTGTTGCCTTTATTATACATTGTAGTGCTCATAATTTTCTTCCTCCTTTGGCGTCGTTCTTCGTATGGAGGCGACAGTTTGAAGCTGCCTTAGACTACAGGTAAGGGGAGCTGGTGGGAAAGGGGAAAGGAAAGGGGGGTGTACTGTGTGTAGTTTCAACAGTTTGTTGTTGTTTGTGTTGCCTGATCATAAGAGTAAGAAATTTGTTTTGTTTAACAAGTGTTTTTTTTAATACTCATACTTTTTTCCTGCTTCCTTCTCCTCTTTCACTGGCTGACAATGAAATGATGCTACTATGATGTGTAATGTTGTTGGTGTTTTTTCTGTTTTTTTTTTTTTTGGCAATATTTTTGTTGATTTTAACTGGTTTGACGATCGAAGTGGTTTGGTGCTGTTGTATTACGAGTTTTTTTTGATGTTGTTATTGGTTTTGCAGCAGCCGCAACTTGGTTGTTTAATACATTCGATCGCGAACATACGTTGTGTTTCGTCGTTCACCGTTGAAATCACGAATTGTACTAATTTCATATGTTTTTTTAACACACCGCCACCGTTGCTGCTGCTGCAGCTACGGCTGATACGACTGCGGTTGTTGTGGCTGGCTGGCCTTAGTGTGTGTGGCATGCTCCAACGTCATTGCCATTGTCGTCTCTGTCGTAGTAGTTGCTGATGTTGTTATTGTTGTTGTTCATTTTTAGTCGTCTCCAAAAAGGCAAACAAAAAAAAATGGTACTAACGTTTGTTTTGTTTGGATGTCGTTGTTGTTGTTGTTAACGTTGTACAGTGGAAACTAAGCAAAAGAAGTTTCTTAAAAATATTTAACATTTTCATAATTCTTCAAACTAAAAAGAATTAGTATGAATTATCACTTATTATAGTTATATATTACTTTTTTATATAAGGAATAAATTTTAACCTGTCACGACTGTGATTAATTTTCATCATTAGTCTTATAGCAAAAAAAAAAAAAGGTTAAGACCACACTATGTACTAGTATTTTCTTTAAAATTTTTCTTCATTGGTTGTGAATGTATTACTATGTGACTAAGGGCGTAAAATAAAAAAATAAAAAAAATTGGTAGGAGAGAAGAAAAATATACATAACCATCTAAAGGCAATGTCTGACCATATTTCAATTAGAAGTTGATAAAATTGCATGCAGAATAAAGATTTTTTTAAAAATATTTTTACTAAGTACAGTTAAAACTCGATAATCCAGATAATTGGTCGCAAACCACAATCCGAATTATTGAGTTTTCCGAATTATCGACGTTTTGCCCCTTTTTTTTTTAATAAATAAATATTTAAATGCATTGGTTATTACCACAGAAACCAAAAATATGCTCAAACAAGTAAGAGTGTTAAATTCGATAGTGCCGAATCAATAATAACCTCCATCTGTGTCTTAAAGTCAAAATTATAACCACTGTTGGGTACGGTTACTATTTTAATATAGTTGGCTTTAATTAATTTTTGAATTCTAACAGTACAGTAATTTCCGCTTAATTGATTTTCCTAAAATGCATGGGCGGGAAAAACATTTAACCGATACTCTGTTAAATGATTCACTGACACAATTAAATGAAAGCCGTTTAATTAAATAGTATGATCAAAGAAACAAAGAGTGAAGTGATTATGCATGTAAATATTTAATTTATTAAAAAGAAACAAATAATCAGGTACAATGGTTAAAAAAGGAACTAAAATAACATAAATTTCATATAAAAACGAGATCAAATATGTATGAATGAATTCATGTTACATCTACTATAATATGTACATTAGAGTGGTCCTACGTTATATGGACATTTTTCAAATTGCGATTTTGGGGAGAGGTGGGGTCCAGTTTGTTTCCTTTCTATATAAAACTAATAAATGTGAAGTTTGGTGACAATCGGATATAGAAAAGTCGCGCCGGAAATCGATTGAAAATTTCAAGTGTGTTTATATGGGGAAAATATGACTTTTTTTTTCAGATTTTACGAAAATTTCGCTCTATAGTCTAATTTTTCCGACAAGTTGTTATATGAATGGGGATCATTATACCGTTTAAGCTCAGCTCAGGCAAAATATGTATAAAAAATTATAGGTAAGGATCAGTATTAAATTATATTTTCAAAAACCTATAAAACTTCAAAATCATTTTTTCATCTTTGAGAAATTGATTAAAGCCAACATTTTTTTTTTTTGGTCTCTATATTTATAAGTACTCAGATATGAAGTATTGTTTTATAACCGCGTTGTTAACCTATTGCGCATTGAAACCGAAAATGGGAAATTTTTTTATAAAATTATGAAAACTCCTTTTTCAAATTTAAAAAAAATTTCTTAAACAAAATTTTAAAAAATGGTTCTGGCACTTATAGGTTTTGTTAAATACATGTTAGAGATTAATAGTGTGAATTGTGTAAGTTTTCGCAATATATAGCAGACTTTTATTTCCCAACCAATAATAAGTGTTTCGTCTTGTTTACTAGAACAATGCATTATTTTTAGGCATTTACTTTTTTTTAAATATGCCAAAATTCAAAGTTTGGCCTCGTCAAAGAATGGGTTAACGTTGTTCGATTTATTCCAAATTTTAGGAATGGATAATATACATATTTGGTTATAAAAATTTAAGTAACGCTTTTTTAAATTCAACGGTATTTGCAAAATATTGAATTTTTTGAATAAATTGTATTTAATTAACTTCCAAAGGGTTAATGGGGTCATATTATTATGAAAATAAAATCCTTGTCAAAAAAATTCTGGCATAGGAATTTACATAAAAATTCACACTATTAATCTCTAACATGTATTTAACAAAACATATAAGTGCCAGATCCATTTTTTAAAATTTTGTTTAAGAAAATTTTTTAAAACTTTAAAAAGTAGTTTTCAAAATTTTATAAAAAAATTTCCAAGTTTCGGTTTCAATAAGCAATAGCTTAACAACGTGGTAATAAAATAATACTTCATATTTAAGTACTTATAGGTATAGAGACCAAAAAAAATGTTGGCTTTAATCAATTTCTCAAAGTTGAAAAAATGCCATCAAATTTGATGACCTATTTTTTTTTGGCACAAAAGTGGCCTGGGGCATTTTCTATTTCTTGGCGAGTTTTTATTTGATTTTGAAGGTTTATAGGGTTTTGAAAGGATAATTTAATGCTGATCTCGATTCATATAACAACTTGTCGGAAGAATTAAATCATAGAACGAAATTTTCGTAAAATCTGAAAAAAAATCATATTTTCCCACTTGAAATTTTCAATCGATTTCCGGCGCGACTTTTCTTTATCCGGTTGTCCCCAAAATTCACATTTATTAGTTTTATATAGAAAGGAAACAAACTGGACCCATCGCATTTTCATTTTAAGGACCTATCTAATGTACATATGAACATAACTCTGTGGTCACAAGCGATAACCGCCTAAGTCGAATTAAGAACGATTTGAGTTAAGTATGCTATCATGTTCTACTAAAAACGTTTATATTTCTGTGAAATCCCCATTTCTCTAACACTGTTTATTAAAAAGTTATTAATGAAAACATACTGACCTAAGTCGTAATGAAGCCCCATTACATTTATATAAACAGTTATTTTTCTCGATGATTTTCGACTTAGGCGGTTAATGCTTGTGACCACAGAACTAATTATGTATAAAAAAAATCTGTCATCACCGTCTGAATTTGTGTTTTGTAACAGGGCACTATATTCACGGATTTGTCTGAACCACAATGAAAAGGTTTTCTCCAGTTTGCGCACGCACCGGCTCTCTCTCTCTTTTGGTTGACCAGTTAAAAGTCTTTGACTTTTCTAGAATTGCGTCTATTTTTGAAAATTCAATTTATGGTTTCCTTTAGAACAATTATATTTTGCGCAAAGTTCATCCTTTCCAATTTGTTTAGCTTCAGCAATAACAATTAATTTTTGCTTAATGTTTAAATTGGTGTGTTTTCTTCTACTCATTTTTCAAAAAAACTTCTGAAAAATTTATTAAAAACGTAAAGAATAAATAAAAACGTACGATTTTGAGTTGCAACATACTTTTATTTCGGATGTTCCAATTATCATTTCTGGAAATTTTCAAATAACAATTAACCGGCAGATTTGTATGTGATTTCAGAAAAGGGTTTTTACTTTTTACGTCAATTAAAAGGGTACCGCAATTTAACGGAACTCATTTAAACGGGGATTTCTATACGAATATTATATTGATATTTTTCATTGTTTTTTTAGATTAACTAAAGGTGCTATTACACGATGTGTTTTTTACATATGTACTGTCACTTTTTTTATCCATATGAAATTTCTCATGTCTGTCAAAATTGTCTTTTTACATACGATTCATAATTTCTGCTATCACACGTGCATATGTATTTCCGTATGACATAACCTCTAAATGTAAACAACAGCTGATTTAATTTGTGAATTTACAAAAATTTATTGTTAAAAAAAAGTTATATATTTTTTAATTGTTAATTAATATTAAACAATTTATTTTTCTTTCAGTATTAATCTTTATAATTTACTCTGTTTTTCTTTCGCCACAAGCAGTGTTGTATTTTCATATGATTGTCATGCAAAAATAGAACCTGTTCTAATTGAAAAATGTACATGTGACTTTCCTCATGTATTGTACATAAACAATGTTTCATATGTATCACACGATGTGTACAACTTTTGTTGTGGGAAAATTTGACAGTACATATGTAAAAAACACATCGTGTAATAGCACCTTAAGCGGGTAAATCCATTATGAAGGGATCAATTAAGCCGAAACTACTGTATTTATATTTAAAGTTGATTGTTTTATTTTTTGGCCAATATTTATTATAATTTATTAATTGTTTTTGTTTATAAAAACAATGATGTTTTTTATAAAAATAATTAACTTCTACCTGAAAATTTATTCTATTATCTGAGTAAAAAAAAACTATTAAGATCGCTTCTTAGGATTCTAAAGCGAAATACTCCCTTAACGTAGCCGGCGTTTTAGAATAGCTCAAGCTTAAGTTTGGAGAGCTTAAAAGTAATACAATATTTCAAAAAGCTTCAAAGAAACAAATTCGAAGCAGAAATAAATATGAAAACAATTAAAGGATAATAGTGCTGTACTATATAATATCGAAACAAACCGAGTTTTCAATTATTTTCAAGATCAAATATTATAAAATATGAAAAATTTCTATATCAATTTTATTGTTATTTTTAGGCTTTATAAGGTTAATAAGTATATCTCTTTATGAAAATTTACATTATTCTTAAATCTATTCTCTTGAATGAAAAATTAAATTGATAAAATCCGATTCACGATAACACTAGAGTTAAAAAATTGTTGCTAATTGTTTTAAAGCAAGGTCTGGCAGACATTGTGGATTTTTTTATTGTCAAGTTTTAGAAGAAGAAAAAATCTGACTAATTTTAATTTTTATTAAAATCTAAAACCAGTTATAAATAACTAGGTACTTTGTGAAGAAAGTATAGATTTTTATTAATATTAATAGTTTCATATTGTCGACTTTTAGCATTTAATGCGATATAACGTTAAAAAGAAGTGTGTCTATACCGCCTAAACTAATATGAAACGTGGAGTATAACGATACATACACTCTCATTAAGAAAGTGCTATTAACACAATGACTACAACAATTGTTTTGTAATGTTTTGTATTTTAAACAATAATCTGGTCAGGATATCTACGAAAAATTTTAACGCACTATTAAAAAAAATATAAATTTGCATATTACAGTATTGTTTGCAAATATGTCTGGAAAAAATTACGTCAAATTTAACAAACTATTAAAAATGAGCAATCCAGATAACTTATAACTGATCGTGATATGCACGGACGGAAAGGCGGACATTGCTGTATAGGATCATGAATATAAGTACATACTTACATACCTTCTAGGGTCCAGATTTTTCATCTAATTATTACAAACAAAGTGAAAAAACAAACATATACAGGTGCAACAATTAACCACAAAAAAAGTAAATTGCACATAATTGTAACTCTATTTTCAAGTCATACTCTAATTTGTATTTAAATAATTAAAAATAACTAATTGCATTCAATCTGGATTATAGAGTTGTAATCAATCCGAATTATACATAGGTACATATGTAGAATACGCAATGAGTTGGAAAATGTAGTATGGTTTACCAATTAATTCGGATTAGCAGGCTGTGGACCCAATGGAATGACCATCAAAATTAGAGGACCTTAAAGTAGCTGATGGGTAACTCGACGGAAAAGAGAATTATCTTAGTATTAATATTAAACTGGAATGCTTAAGTTTAACTTGTCGCTTATTAAAAGAAGTGATGAACTATTTATTTTTTATTGTTGTGTCTATCTTTTTACCAACAATAATTTTAAAGCTTAATATTTTTTTTTCAGTTATGATAAAGTTATTTTTTATATATTTTTTTAAGAATAATAGTAAATTTTTAGAAGATTTGTAACAAAAATTTTAAACTAACTAACTAACTTCTGTTCAGTAATCAGTTGTATCCAAAGGTGCTCTTTTTAAAAACATCCAATAACTTAAGGGTGATTGTAGTGGAGAAAATTTTAAGTTGTAATTTACTATCATATATATTTCAATTAAACAAAATATAATTGGAAAAACATCTTATAGTACTTTTTTATAACTATTAAAAAATTGCAATTTTTGGCGTTCTAAAGTACTCAATTCCCTAAAACACATAATGTTTTTATACCCTATACCACTATGAGGTCAGGATGTAATAAATTTGTGCTGATATTTCTATCGAGTCGATTTAGCTATATCCGTCCGTCCGTCTGTCCGTTCTTCTGTTTGTGCTTGTAAACGTTATAATCAAACTACATGTCGCAAATCTGTGGTTTCCTAGAATAACCGTGTATGTCATAAAAATAAAATGTTGAGGGGAGCCAAAAAACTTTATATTTGAAATTATGGGCTCGATATAAAGTTTTTAGAGCTTTTTATTTAACAGTCCTGTAGATATGGGCAATAATTACTTTATATAAAATTTTGAGTTAAAAATCTTGAGAGGAATAGATCCTAGAGAAGGACGAAAAAAACAATATGTAAATAACACTTAAAGTGTGTGCAGATAAAACAACTTTTGTCGACAAACGTCGTTTTCTTTGAAAAAGAAAACTACCAATGCAACCACCCATGTAGACATAAGTTGTTGTTGCTTGAAAAATGGAACAAAAAGTTAACGGGACTTAGGATGAGAATATAACAACGTATCAACGTAATAGTGACAAAAAATAACAGAAATAAACACACAAGTTTTTAGAAGTGGTTATAAACTGAAAAATAATCCAAAATTGTTTTGCATTTTTTGTTTATTAATAACAACGTATGTCGCTATGTGTCGTTTTCTGAGAAAATAATTTGTCAGCGATCAAACGTAGGTTGACGTACGTCGATAGTGCTGCAAATTAATTTAATAAACATTTAAGTTACATGCGTCGTTATTTAAAGAAAAAACTCAGAAATGGTCAATATTTTTTTTTTTAAACTTAACGCATTTAAAGAGCGTTAAAAATTAATATATTTGGCATCGTTAACTCAAAACTGACAAAAAAGGACATACGCGGTTATTCCAGAAAACCACAGAAATATGAATATATTTTAATCAAATTTAGTATATGAGCTTCTACCGGCCATAGAAAGCTATTGAAATTGGTGAAAATCGGTGATGTTTAGACCTATGATATCGACTTTAATTTCCATAAATATATTAGGTATTGTATTCGATTTTTATATTCTCATTAAAAATATTCGAAAAATCAAATAGTAAACGTACGTATTTTGTTCAATAATAATAATAGTGTAATATTTTTGTTTCAATTGTTAATTGCATTAATATTTCCATATTTTCCTAAGATTCTGAACGTAACAATGCATAGATTTTAATTTTTTTTGCTATGGAATACATGATAGATTTTGGGGTTCTGGGGTTTTTTTCTATAAATTTTAGAATTGTTCCCTTTGCAGATTATTAAAGAATAATTCCTAGAAAAAATTTATGTGTATTATGGTGAGATATTAATCTAACTCTAGATCAGGTAAAAAAAATTACGGTTTGATGTGTGATCTGATATATTTTTTTTCTTGAAAATTGATCAGATCTAATGAAACTTATGGCAAACACTTTTTTCTAAACAATTATAAATAAAAAAAAATTTAGGATATGTGTTTATACGCGAGAAATAAACAGATCACGTAGAAATTGATTAACTAATATATTTTCATTCCACTGTACGAAATGTTTAGTCTCAGAGCTATAGATACTCGGGATGTTGTTAAAAATTTAGTTACAATATTCAGCCTCAAACAAACAAGCAAACAGACAGAGTTAAATAAAAAGGTAAGAATATTATAGACAGACTACCGAAAGAGTCTGAGGTGAACCTTAGAATATGATCAAAAACCAAATGTATGTGAGATTGTTATTTATTATGTCTGTCGATATTTTCATATCGGATGTGAATATTTATTGGGACTAGGTACAAATATACACCCAATTTTTTCTTACAAATACGTTCTTGAGAAAATCTTGAAAAAATCGAATAAAAATCTGAAAACCATGTAAAATTAAAAAAACTCTAAATTTTTTCCCAAACCCCTTCAAAAATGGTAATAATGAAATTCATATTACATATTATCGTGATACAGACTTTTTCTGAGCTATGCTTTATATTCTTTTCTGTGACCCTTCATCTATGCTTTGAATAGTCGTTAATTGCTTTCCAATCGTGAAAAAAAGTAGTTAGGAAAAGTCATTTATTAAAAACAATATTACCCAAAAGGGAAAGTTTTGCGGTATTACGAATTACACCAAATCCGGTTTATAATCTTATCTTAATTACCGTAAAAAAAGTAATAAACCTTCAGCCTTTCTTCGTTCCCTGAAGCCTTGTTTATGGTTGCAATTCTCGAAGTAAGTTGTATATTCTAAGTGCTTTCTCCATTATAACGTTTCCAACCATAGGTATTCTTTTTTCTCTAAATCAAAACACCACTTGATTTTCCATTTCCTCAAAGATAGAATTTCTAAAGTAAGAAGATTTTTTTTACTAAGTTTCGATCTAGAATTTTTTTTTGATTGTGAGACCTTCGCCCAGACCGTTTGTCCAAACTACGTTTGAACAATTATTATTTTCTTTTTTTATTATAAAATTTAATATCGATTACTTAACATTAAAATTTTCTTATCGATAACATGAATGAAATGTTATATCTAAAAATATTCGTACTCGTTAAATTTGAGTAACTTTTTAAAATTACAAAATGAAGTAAATTTAGCTAAAATCACTTTTTTGTATGTTGAACCGATGCTTTTTGAAGCCTAAAATAATTTTGTAAACTTACTTGGATTTTATCACTCGAATGGTGAGGAAATTATAATTTACACTAATAAAACTTTGTTGAATTAAAACTAATTATAACGTTTTATTTCTTTAACCCCAAACCCTAATTTCCTCACCTTTTAATCCTAACCCTACACCAATTTTATAATTTCTCAATTTACATGAAATTCTAAAAATATTAACCCTTCTTCTTAGCACTGTCAATTGCAGTCTAATAGCATTTTATTGGATCAGTTATAACCCGTCTTGGCTAATTTAACTACCCCAGACCCGACTGTTGTCACCGCCCTAATTGGAAATAACTGCACCAAAAAATACACCTTTTAAGATTTTTATTATAATTTCGAACGAAATTGCTTGTGTCTTCTATAAAAACTACGTACTTAGTATATTATCTTACATGCTTATAGAACTTTTCTAAGCCGAACTGAATAGTCTAACACAAAATATTGTACTGAATAACGCAATGCTGTGTTCAAGTTGATATACAACGAGGTAAAGAAAAAAGTGTTTATAAAATTCGGGTATTCCTGTAAATTCACGAATACAACGCAAACCAGCATATGAGGGCATAAACCGAATGTTTTCTCGTTGAATGTCCTTAGAATCTAAGGCTTAGATTGAGTCAGTCGAATAACCGGAATTTGCTTTAATGTAAACTAAAACTAAATGTATTACTATAAAAAAAATTACGCACAAGGCTTACACGGACACACAGACAGACATTGTTAAGTCGACTCAGAATGTTATTGTCGGTCGATCAATACAATAAATAGTTTTTTTTTGTAGTTACAAATATTGGGTATAATTATTTCTATATTAAAAATAAAATTTATATGTTTCACAAAATTCCTAGCACTTCAGAAATATAAAAGATATTCTTTATATTTATCGTGTAGAAACTTGCTTAATATAGTATAAAGGTGAAACGCCATAAAGCATCTATAATGTGTCAATTAATCCAATCTGTGATTATGTTATGATCCAGTAATCGGTTCAATTCTTATATCATACCAGCAACTGGGACTAGTTCTGAACTTTATATTATTCATATTTTACGTATAAATTGAAGGAAAATATAACGAAACAAGTAAAATTAGTAAAAATTATAGTCGGCCTAGGCCGATGGTGTTTCAAACTTATAACCTATATATCATAGTAAAAAAATTGATGCCATATTTTTGTTTTTTGATAGTTATAAGTGAAGTAAGGAAATCAGCTTTATATGGGGCGTCTGACTAAACAGTGCTACAAAGTAAATTTTTTGACTACTGATTAGTGGGTTTACTACATATGTACACCAAATTTTATCGTTATATATGACCATACAATACCGTTCGTCCTGTGGCTGATAAAAAAGCTTACGAGGTTTAGAAGGGCACACAGACAGATGGAAAAACAGACGAACGCTCAATCGAATCTGAAAATGATTCTGAGTCGATCGAGTATAAAAATAAAATTGAAATTTCATGTAGGCATCTTGCCCTCCTGAAACTTTAAATTTCTTTTGCATGTTTAAAGTTGATTTTATTGGACTTTTATGTTTATACTCGTAGACAGCATCTTTTTTTTTGCACAATGGAAATTTAAAGGCTTTTTTAAAACATCATCTAATAGTGAATTTTATGTGATACAAAATTAAGTTTTGGTTTTGTAAGAATTATATCATAAAATTATCAGCAAAATCAGATATAGTTTTTGGATTTTTGAAAAAAAAAAAATAAAAGAGAAGATAGGATTAAGAGGTTCATTTCGAAATTATAAATAAAAAATCTTATTTAAAAATTCCGGGATACATAACATTGGTTTAGCTTGACACGAAATCGTCATATCGTACGAACGTAGTACGATTTAGAAATTCCATTGGTACAATTTTGTTCTGAAAGTTCCACAGTGCGTTATTTTCTTTTGTGGTAGTCCGATTACTCCTAGTATATATGTTTCAATTTCAATATTTTTTTATGTTTGCTTTGTTGCTATTACGCTTGTCATTGCGACTAAGTGACTGACAAATTACCTAACTGACTGACTTGTGCTGCTGCGACACATATTTTTGTTGCTGCTGTCGTGTATTTACTCGCGTTTTATTTGCTTTGTATTGATATTGTTGTTGCTGGGTTTGTTATTCAGCATTTCATACCTTTTTTTTGCTTTTGCCTTAGCTTGTCCATGCTTCTCAACAACAACAGCAAAACAACGACAACAATTATAATACTACTACTAACAGCAACAACAAACAATGTGTGGTAGTAAATTGGTGTCGTGTCGCATCGTCATCATCCATCCAATGTCGGTACTGATCGTTGTTATTGTTGTAGTGGTCGTTGTTTGTTGTCACATAAACCGCAAGCAAAACCTTTAGCAGTTGTCATGCTCTTATTTTGTTTCTCTAATATGTGGTATGATTCCAATCTTCTCTCGACGTTGCCTTCACCTCTCATCCAGCACTAACAAGAGAAATGATAGTGCTGTGGTAGCTTTGGAAATTTAAGTATATTTAGTTACGATTAACAGAGTAATGGCAACAACCGAAACTGAATATAAGTGTGTAGAAAACTGGAATAGAAAGTAATTGCATTTCCAGTGTAGTCTTTGTTTAAGAAAATGATCACAATATTAAATCATTATTATTACTACACATTATTATTATTATTATTTCAATAAAAGTTTAGGTAATCCATGAACAATCATGGAGACAATTTCGTTAAACCATTTGATGACTGTCATCGATCAAATAATATTTGGAGATTAATGTCTGAAACATTCGATTTGGGGCGGTTAAATCGATATTTTTTGGATTTTTTTTATATGTATTTCATTTCCAAAATATTTTTTTGTTTGCACTAGCGTTGTTTCGCCTTGCGTACATTCGTAAATAAATAGTTTGTGATCGAATTTAAAATATTCCGTTCAATAATATTTGTACTGTTGTTAAATGATTTTAAATATTCTTTTTGTACAATTCGTCCAAATACACTGTACAACAATCTTCGGACTGTTGCACAGTGTAATTGACTTTTAAATTTTAATAACCTTTAAATTTAAAAAAATTGCATCTTTTTTTTGGTCAGTATTCATTATAATATCTAATTTATTGTGTTTTTATTAAAACAATGACGGTTTTTCTTAGAAATAATTAATTTCTAATTGAAAACTGCATTACACTGTACAACATTTTATGGATTTTTGTACAGTGTTATAACTCATCTACAGTGCGTTCATAAATGATAGCAATTTGGTAATCCGAACTATAAACTATGCATGCAATAATTATCTATTTGTGCAATTTATATTAATATTTTTTCTTAAAAAAAAAAACAAACCTATATTAAACATAACTACGATTAATTAGAAATACCGCAATACCTAGCATATTAAAGCATTCAAATTAAACAAATTGTAGCACAAATACAAAAAAGTCCTTATTTGACAAAATGGATCGTTTCAATACAACATATTCTATTTAATTCTAATTAAAACATTAGTAATATAAGTACAAAATGACACTGCGAAATGTACTAAATGAATTTGAGAAAGGCAAAATTTTGACCATTGCCAGAAAATGGTGCATCAAAAGCGGAAATTGCATTCAAATCAACAGAAGTCGAAAGGTTGTTTATAATTATTTTAAAAATGTAGAAAATTAAGTCACAAGTAAAAGCAGTGATAGAAAAAAATATTTGAATGAACGCGATCGCCGACTTATTTGGAATACAGCCAACTGAGCTGTACCCAGCTTGCTGGATGCTTTACCAACAGAGTGTGTAAAATGACCACTTGGAGTGTTCCAAACATAATCAAAGACATACAACGAAAAAAAGTTATTGTCTTTTGAAACGTCATATTAATGCACGCATAGAATTTAAAAAAATAATATGAGTATAAATTGGTCAAATGCAAGTTTGATGGTCGTGACGGGAATTGTAGTTACTGGCGTTACCTAAACTTTCATGGCGGTTCTCTTATGATTTGGCGTGCTTTAACTAAAGAGTATTATCTGGAGTTTCAAATCGTATCAACCAAAATGAACAGTGATATATGTTGTGAATTACGTACATGCAGTTTGTTGTCATTTTAGCATCTAGATGCAGAAAAAAGGTATTTATATTTTCCAGCAAGACAATGCAGCCTGTCATGCCAGAAATTTCACCAAAAACAAAAAAGGTTAAGCTCGAATCATGTCGATGGTTTGGAATGGACATCTTGCTATCCTGATATTAACCCCATAGGAGGTGTTATGAAAAAATAAGTTTTATGAAAAATTTAATATTTTATTGCATAAAAGCTAAAGGTGGTATTGAAAACTATTAAGTTGATGGTATTATATCCTCCACACCACTGTGCAGATGGTATATTTTGATTTGTCCATAAAAATTAATTAAAAATTAAAATTAAAAATTAAAAATAAAAATTAAAAATTTAAAACTTAAAATTAAAATTTAAAATTAACAATTAAAAAATAAAAATTAGAAATTAAAAATTAAAAATTAAAAAAAAAATTAAAAATTAAAAATTAAAAATTAAAAATTACAAATTAAAAATTAAAAATTTAAAATTAAAAATTAAAAATTAAAAATTAAAAATTAAAAATTAAAAATTAAAAATTAAAAATTAACAATTAAAAATTAAAAATTAAAAATTAAAAATTAAAAATTAAAAATTAAAAATTAAAAATTAAAAATTAAAAATTAAAAATTAAAAATTAAAAATTAAAAATTAAAAATTAAAAATTAAAAATTAAAAATTAAAAATTTAAAATTAAAAATTTAAAATTAAAAATTAAAAATAAAAATTTAAAATTAAAAATTAAAAATTAAAAATTAAAAATTAAAAATTAAAAATTAAAAATTAAAAATTAAAAATTAAAAATTAAAAATTAAAAATTAAAAATTAAAAATTAAAAATTAAAAATTAAAAATTAAAAATTAAAAATTAAAAATTAAAAATTAAAAATTAAAAATTAAAAATTAAAAATTAAAAATTAAAAATTAAAAATTAAAAATTAAAAATTAAAAATTAAAAATTAAAAATTAAAAATTAAAAATTAAAAATTAAAAATTAAAAATTAAAAATTAAAAATTAAAAATTAAAAATTAAAAATTAAAAATTAAAAATTAAAAATTAAAAATTAAAAATTAAAAATTAAAAATTAAAAATTAAAAATTAAAAATTAAAAATTAAAAATTAAAAATTAAAAATTAAGAATTAAAAAATAAAAAATAAAAATTAAAAATTAAAAATTAAAAATTTAAAATAAAAAATTAAAATTAAAAATTAAAAATTAAAAAATAAAAATTAAAAATTAAAAATAAAAAATTAAAAATTAAAAATCAAAAATTAAAAATTAAAAATTAAAAATTAAAAATTAAAAATAAAAAATTAAAAATTAAAAATTAAAAATTAAAAATTAAAAATTAAAAATTAAAAATTAAAAATTAAAAATTAAAAATTAAAAATTAAAAATTAAAAATTAAAAATTAAAAATTAAAAATTAAAAATTAAAAATTAAAAATTAAAAATTAAAAATTAAAAATTAAAAATTAAAAATTAAAAATTAAAAATAAAAATTAAAAATTTAAAACTTAAAATTAAAATTAACAATTAAAAAATAAAAATTAGAAATTAAAAATTAAAAATTAAAAAAAAAATTAAAAATTAAAAATTAAAAATTACAAATTAAAAATTAAAAATTAAAAATTTAAAATTAAAAATTAAAAATTAAAAATTAAAAATTAAAAATTAAAAATTAAAAATTAAAAATTAAAAATTAAAAATTAAAAATTAAAAATTAAAAATTAAAAATTAAAAATTAAAAATTAAAAATTAAAAATTAAAAATTAAAAATTAAAAATTAAAAATTTAAAATTAAAAATTTAAAATTAAAAATTAAAAATAAAAATTTAAAATTAAAAATTAAAAATTAAAAATTAAAAATTAAAAATTAAAAATTAAAAATTAAAAATTAAAAATTAAAAATTAAAAATTAAAAATTAAAAATTAAAAATTAAAAATTAAAAATTAAAAATTAAAAATTAAAAATTAAAAATTAAAAATTAAAAATTAAAAATTAAAAATTAAAAATTAAAAATTAAAAATTAAAAATTAAAAATTAAAAATTAAAAATTAAAAATTAAAAATTAAAAATTAAAAATTAAAAATTAAAAATTAAAAATTAAAAATTAAAAATTAAAAATTAAAAATTAAAAATTAAAAATTAAAAATTAAAAATTAAAAATTAAAAATTAAAAATTAAAAATTAAAAATTAAAAATTAAAAATTAAAAATTAAAAATTAAAAATTAAAAATTAAAAATTAAAAATTAAAAATTAAAAATTAAGAATTAAAAAATAAAAAATAAAAATAAAAAATTAAAAATTTAAAATAAAAAATTAAAATTAAAAATTAAAAATTAAAAATTAAAAAATAAAAATTAAAAATAAAAAATTAAAAATTAAAAATCAAAAATTAAAAATTAAAAATTAAAAATTAAAAATTAAAAATAAAAAATAAAAAATTAAAAATTAAAAATTAAAAATTAAAAATTAAAAATTAAAAATTAAAAATTAAAAATTAAAAATTAAAAATTAAAAATTAAAAATTAAAAATTAAAAATTAAAAATTAAAAATTAAAAATTAAAAATTAAAAATTAAAAATTAAAAATTAAAAATTAAAAATTAAAAATTAAAAATTAAAAATTAAAAATTAAAAATTAAAAATTAAAAATTAAAAATTAAAAATTAAAAATTAAAAATTAAAAATTAAAAATTAAAAATTAAAAATTAAAAATTAAAAATTAAAAATTAAAAATTAAAAATTAAAAATTAAAAATTAAAAATTAAAAATTAAAAATTAAAAATTAAAAATTAAAAATTAAAAATTAAAAATTAAAAATTAAAAATTAAAAATTAAAAATTAAAAATTAAAAATTAAAAATTAAAAATTAAAAATTAAAAATTAAAAATTAAAAATTAAAAATTAAAAATTAAAAATTAAAAATTAAAAATTAAAAATTAAAAATTAAAAATTAAAAATTAAAAATTAAAAATTAAAAATTAAAAATTAAAAATTAAAAATTTAAAATTAAAAATTATATGGGGACTTGTTCGAAAAATGGACCGATCTTGACCATATTTGGTAAGGTCATTTATTTTTTGCAAAAACATATACAAACCAAATTTGAGAAAAACCTGTGCAATATTTTTGTTTTTTGATACATTTAAATGAAGATCGAGAAGCAACTCTATATGGTGCCTACGACTAAGAATTGTCCAATAGAGATTATTTTTGACTACACAGGCAGAAACAAAAAGATCAACCAGGTATCATGCGAAAATTATATAAACGACAATGGCTTCGAAAATTTTGTTGGTCCAGCATCCCATAATTTTTTTCGAATTATGAAATTGGATTCTTCCTTTCTGGATATAAATGTAGGAATGAAAATTTTTTATTTCAAACCACAAAAAAGGGCAGCTAGTAATCTTAAGGTCGTGAATGATAGTGCTGAGAGAGGAATTGCTTTAGCTACAAACTTCAATTCATCGCTAACAAAACAAGAGGATCAGAAGCAGTATCTTTTCCAAGTAATAGTGTTACATTAAAGAAACGAGCTTAAAAGAAATAATTTAAAATTAAAACTAAAAAAATTTTAAAATGAAAATTCTTAGATTTATATGGGTGAGTTGAAATTTCAATGGCTTAGGGGCAGTCCTAAATATTATTTTCCTTGCTTGATTTTTTTAGTAGATTAAGTCGTCAAAACGATCCAAAAAAGTTAAGTGCACTTTAATATTTTACACTTTTATATTTTTGGTCCACCATACTGAACAATGTGCATTTCTATTCAAACAGTTAATTTAATTAAGTTGAGTAAGTAAATACAGCACTCTTTCTTTTTACAGAATATCACAACTTTATTGACAAATAAAAACCATATGACTAATTTTGTTTACCGTAATAAAGTTCAAATTGAGTTATGATTTAATGTTCATCAAAGATTTAGTTATTGTATGTGTGTATGAAACAATATAATATTTTTGTCGAAAATTACAGTTTTAGTGAAATTTTTCATAAAATAATGCACACAAATGTTGGGAAATATGTTTAGTTATAGTTTAAAATCACACAATTAATTTATTAGTCTTTAAAAACACAGATTTGAAATTTAATACGGAGTAACACAGAAAAACGTCTGTTTGGTGGAAACGAGTTATTCAGTTTAAAAAAAAAAAACTTCTTCTATACCTGTAGCTTTTTCTTGATCTTCTGTTTCTCCTTGATATTCTTGTTCTCCTTTATTTTCTTGTTCTTCATTAAGATTTAAATATTGGGAACCCTCAGACTTACACTTGCTTCGGAAAGCCTTATTTACATATTCTAATCACAGAAAAAAGATTGGTTGTAATTCGTTACAACTAGAAAAATTTATTAAAGTAATATGCATTTTTATATAATTCTTTAATATTTAAAAATAAAATAGGTATTCTCTTAAAATTATCTTCTAAATACAATTCATTTAAAATTTAGATATATACAACAACTGAATTAGTTCCATTTACCAATCAATGTCTTTGAGGCAACCTTATAAAACTAATGTCGTTTTCTTTTCTGGCAAAAATGTTACACGTTTTTCCCACTTCGCACTTTTTTCCTTTTTTGTGTTCTTTTCTAAAAAAAATGTCAACCTTGCGAAAGGGTAACGTGTTCTTTTCTAAAAATGTCGCACTATAAATATGTGGAAAAGGTGAATTTTTCGCACTCTAAAAAATCGGAGGGGGGAAAATAGCACGATAAAACAGCAGACATTTATGTGGTTTATAAATGTGTATTTGTGTGAAGAAAAAAAAAATGAGGAAAAGTGTAATTTTTATTGTTTTGTTTAAAATAAATTATTAATATGGAAAATATCACTGTCCCTTTATATATATTTTTTATTTTTTGGTGTCCAAGAACGAAAACGTCAACAAAATCAGCTGTTCATTAAAAAAATGTTGCAAAGTTGTAATTTTATGTTCTATTCTGACCATTAAAAATTCAACTAAGTGGGTGATAAATATGTAACATTATAAAGTGTAACATTTTTTTTCAGAAAAGAAAACACCATAAGAATAACATGCTTCAATCCTAAATATTGGCGACTGCAACTACTAATATTATTATAACAACCTTTTCTAAACTGAAAATGTATTAACAGAAATTGTAACAAATAATTCTTTAGAGTTTTTCGAATAAAATTTTTAGTAAGATTGGAGAAGCTAAAATCTCGCTGTTACCTCTTAAATAGGAGTACCGCAAGGTAGTCTGCCACTATTGTTGCAAATTTTTATAAATGACATTAGAGACATAAGATTTAATGGAAAAATATTCATATTTGCGGATGATATTTGCATGCTTTATAAATGCACAAAAGTCTAAATTTATTAGATTCAGACCATACATTTTAAAGAATGATGAACAAATTGCGGTTCATGTTGGTGGTGTTTAGTCGAAGAGATTGTCGTATTCACTCCATTAAATCGAAAATATCATCTGCTATTGGTGTTTTATATAAATTCAGACGTAAATTTGATCTTAAAACGATCCTATGATATACGGGTTTAAGAATAATTCTTCGCTGAGAAGCTTACAATCGTCTCAAAATAAGTCATTAAAATTGGTTTATAATCTGCCAAACTGATATCATACTTTAGACCTCTTTATATATCACGCAATTAATATATTACCTCTTAGTGGATTATTTAAAATGTAAATAACGAAGTTCATCTTTAAACCGATACGAAATCTTAGAAATTCTTCATTTCAATTTCAACAAATATATGAAATGCAACACTGCTCCCATCAGGTACCACCTGTTAGTAAACCACTGTAAAATTTTGACCAAGTTCCGTCATTTACTTTGCGTTTAACAGCTGTTTAAAACATACAACCTCGTGGTTTTTTTAAAAGTGAATTTCGCGTGCTCATTAAACATTATTTTTTCGCAAAAAAAACCGTCAATCAAACCAAGTAAAACCTTGATAAATACTATGGGGTCTCTGCACAATGGTAAAAAAGTGGTTTACCGACTTTCGTCATGGTCGCACAAATATAAATGACGCTGACGCAATACACCCGAAAATGTCGAAAAAATCCACGATATGGTGTTGGCCGATCGAAGAGTAAAAGTGCGTGATATTCTTGATGCCAGGCATTTCATGTGGCAGTGTGGTTTCGATTTTAAATGATCAGTAGGGTTTAAGAAAGCTGTCTGCAGTATGGGTGCCGCGTTTGCGTTTGTTCTTGTGACCGATTTTAAATCTTCTAAAAAATACCCCATTTGAAGCGTATTTCTTTTTAACTGTCCACCATATTTACAGATTTGAACCAAACGTTTTTTTTTTGAGTATAATGCATTTAAAGTTGCTACTAACACATATTTAAGCTTCAAAAAAACAAAAAAATATGCAAAGCTGTGTATGTGTTTATTAAATTTTTGTTGATTTGTCAATAGGCTAAAATTGATTAGCATACCTTTAGGCTCTTATAAAATTATTTATTAACAAACCCAGTTATATATTTTCAAATATTTATAATTGAACAAAAAAACAAATTTTGCTAGATTTTACACTCGAAATTCGAGGGCTGGGCTCTGCTATTATAACTAGTTAGTTTTCAAAATATTGACAATAAAAAGTTATATATCATTTCTGACTTTTATGATTTTTTTTGTTAGAAGTTTAAGATCGTGTTCATCATTGCTAACTAAATGTTTATACAATATGAATATATCTATCTACGATTTTTTATGAACAATGTTCATATTAACTGAAACATAAGGGTTAAAGATATAATCAAATTTTTTTCAGTTTTTTTAACGGAGTAAACCAATTTCTCTTAAAAAAGTTAATAACAGCTACATTGCGGTTTCCATTTATGGTCTTTTCAAACTAAGCTTTTGAACAATTCTTCTTTCAAAATATCAGGCATTTTTATTATTAATGCAAATGTTAAATAATCTAAGATAAAAACAAAGTTTTTATTAAAACTCTTTCTTTCCTTATGCATATGAGTTTTGGCTATTTTAAAATTAATTTTTGGTCACACAAGTCTATGGACAAAGTTACAAATAGATCGGATTAGGGGAAGTGAGGTTTTAATCTCTCCGTGACTGTGCGTGACTATGTCGAATTTAATCTTTTTTCACGGCAAAACTATTGACCAAGTTTCAACCCGATCGGATAAGGGGAAATGGATTTTAAAGCACTCCGTGACTGTGCGTGACTATGCGTAACTGTGTGTGACTAACCAAATATTAATCTATAGTCACAACAAGACAATGGGCTAGGTTTCAGATCAATTTGATGAGGGGATATAGGGTTGCTCCATGGCAGACAGACAGACAGACAGACAGACAGACAGAGTATGAATTAAGAGAAAGAGTTTAAAAATACGGAACTTTTAATAGCAATTTTATATGAAAAAGACAAAAATCGAATATTGTATGACCTTAAAAATGTTTGGCCTAAAAATTTAAAAGCAGGTGACTACTTAATTTGCATCCTGTAGAAAATATTCTAAAAAACAAATATATTGAAAAAAATAACTATACTTTTTTTCATGGCTTCTAAATTTTAAAGTTTGTTTTTTCTTTTCTGACAAAAAATGTCGCACTTTACTTGCACTTTTTTCGATACATTTTTTTTGTATACATATACTGAATTAAGAGCAACCTTATCTTATACATCAATTGAAAGATCTCAAACTCGAGCCCTCGTAAATCGCAAAAAATTCCAGTCGTTGACTTCCTTCAGGTCATAGTGTGAGAATATTTCTACATTGTCCCTCTTTTTTTTAATATTTTCATATTTTAATATTTTTTTAAATATTTCAAAGTGGATAATAATCAATTTTTTTTTTGCAGTTTATGAACACAGCACTTTGAGACCTTTCGATTGATGTATAAGATAAGGTTGCTCTTAATTCAAAATATACCAAAAAATACACTTTTCGAAAAAAATGCAAATAAAGTGCGACTTTTTTTCTCAGAAAAGAAAACCGCATTAGGATTTAGCACAAATATATGTATATAATCAGTTCCTAGTCGTTTCATAAGATATTACCAAAAAATTTTTTAAAGAAATTTTTTTTCAAAAACATTTATTATTACTAGTAGAATAACAACGAAAGGCAATTATAATTATTATTCATTTGACTCAAATATTGTTTGCAAATATTCCATATTTGGTTCTGTGTTATTTTTGTTCTTTAGTAGTTTTTTGACTTCTCATCTAAATCTCAATGTTCCACTTTCCATTGATTTCGAATACTGGAGATCAACGGAACTGACGTTGCCAATAATATATTAAATAGATCTTCATTTGTGGAATTTCGTGAAATTTTTCCAGTATTGTGCTCTCTATAAAATCTGTAATCCTTATTCCTTTTTTTCTGAGCGTCCTCTGATAAATCTCCAAGTGGCACCAAATGATATTTAATGACATCTCTCCATGATAAAGGATTTTGTGAACTGTTGCAGACATATTTCTCCATGGGTAGTTGGTTGTATATATTTTTGCAGTTTTCTTAGCATAATTTCCAAATTTTTTGGAGTCAATTTCTTCATTGCACGCAAGTACTTCTAGGATTATTTTAAATCTGAAAATAGGGCTTAAATTTACTCCTGTTATTTCAGATGCTGTTTCTGGATTTGAAAATAATCTTCTTGCGGTATTGCCATCATTTGTATTGCCAGACTCTTGTTTTAGCTGATCCAAATTTGCGATATATACTTGAACATGTTTCTTTTTTGAATTTCTTAACTTGTTGGTTTCGTTGTTTCTTATTGATCCTAAAGAACCGAAATCCAAATTATAACTGATTTTTAGTATGTGTTCCATAAGTCGTATTCTTGCATGTAGTGGTGATAATCCAAATTCATATGCATCGGTATTATCTAATGATTTTGTCGGGACTTGGTTTAATTGGCTTGATGTTGCTTGGCATATAATGCAGCTTGATGCAGCCTTCGTGTTAGCCTGACCTACTTTTCCATCTATCATTATCAGCACTAATTGGTAGCTTACTTCAATTTGCTGCCCATCTAACTGCAATTTTAATCGCTGTAGTGTTGCAATTTGGGCCATAATATCACTAACTTCTTTGTTAATTTGATTGGACAGCAGTATTTCGTAGAAGATGGTGTCTCATTTTTCCAAATATCCATTGTTTGCGTTGTACTAGTCGAAGGCTCTGAATCTTCCAAAATCTTTTTCAATCGCAATGGTACAAATGATACCATGAACATATCTGATTCCGAAATATTTCCCCATACTACTTGTTTGTATTGTTTCTGTGCTGAAGAACCATCACATCCCCATTTACAAAAAAGAATTAACTTTGTGTTTCCATATTTCTTTAACTCATTTCCTTCTATTGAAGCGTTCCGCTGTGTGATCAAGAGAGATTGTAGTTGTACCTCTGCCGAAATTGGTATGATTGTAATAGTGTCCTTTGATGGCAAATAGTCCATTTTATCAGCGGTTATGTGATGATATGCTGTGATGATATGCTGAGCTGAATATATTGCTATTTTGTTAATTTCAAATCCAGAAATAATGCCTATGCCTCCTCATTTGTGAACTGTTTTGCATCGCTCGGAGTTGGTATACTTTTAAAAATCCGTTTTGTTCTCAACTGGACTAGCTTTAACAACTTTTTCAATGATATCCACTTTTGTTAATTGGTTCTGTGATCGTAATTGATGTAGGAAAGATTCTTTTATATTTGTACAACCAATTTCATCGTTAACATCTTTAAGTTTCCGCCTCTTACATTTATCGCTGCAGGTGTCCAATGATTTGCGTGGTCTTCCAGCCTTATCTAGCTTTGCTGTTTCTGCAGCGACAGTAAGTTGGCCTTCTAACCCGTTTGCACTTTTTATATGAAAATTTTGTTTACTGCAGCTAACTTCTTTGTAGCGTTTTTTTTAGTGCTTTGACGAAATTAGATAATTGCTCTTGTATTTCTGTGCTACACGAATTTAAGTTTAATATTATTTTTACGTAACTAAGAACATCTTCCTGGTTTTTGTTTCTAAAACACTCTTCGGCCAGTTCTTTATAAGTGAAGCTCTCCATATTTTTCTGAATATTTTTATTTGCGACTGTTATTGCTGAAATATATTAGAGCAATTGAGTTTGTATTCAAATGCCGCTTTCTTATAAGCCTTCTCATAAGCCATCATACTATGTTTCTAGGTAAAATAAAAAGGTAAGAAAATGGCATTAGTGCATTACTACCTAAAATAATATATAAAAAACCCACTATACAAATGAATTACCTGTATGTGTTTTCTTTACTACTTGCATTAGTGCATTGTTAGGTAAAATAAAAAGGTATAAAAAGGTATGATAATAAAAAAAACACAGGTTACTAATGAATTAAATCCTCTGTGTATTGACATTCTTACTTACAAATATATTATGGTAATAGAACAAATAATGACTATTATAAGCTATAATTTAATATAATTTAATACACCATTGTATACAAGTACTTATAGGGCTGTTTAAATTATAGTAATTTGAATTTTTTTTTAGAGTAATTTCATTAAAATTAAAAAAAAGTTCTACCCACGGGTCTTCACGGGTGCAAAAGTATATATATGGTTAAAGAGGACACTTCCACCATTCTCCGGGTGTTATACGTTTCTTGTTCCCTTTTGCTCCCTAGAAGTTAAATTCCACTAAAGTTGAAATTTGAGAAAAATATAGTAGTTTAATAAATATTTCATAACGCCCCTAATATTAAACGGTAGAGCTGTGACCAATTACAACAACTAAAGACCATAATCCTACCAATATTTAAAAAGGACCGCAGGTCATTATCGATGCGAGCTTGCGAGTAGTAACCATTTATTTTTGATAAAAAAACAAGAAAAAATCACCTTTTTCTGAAATTAAAAAAACAGTTGAGTTTGACAGCACACACTTAGCAATAGTTTAACCTAATATTTTGGCTACCTTAAATTTTAAAAATCGGTGACAAAAAAGTTAGACTTTTGGCCAATGAAATCAAAATTTCAGCCACAGTGCGTCTGTGTGTCCATGTAAACCTTGTAATCAACTACAGGTCGCAAATATGAATATATTTTGATTAAATTTGGTATATTAGCTTTATCGGCCATAGGATGAACGCTGCTGAAATTAATGAAAATCGGTCCATGGTCAGACCTAGTCCCCATACAAATTACCCCTATGAAATCGACATATATTGTCATAAGATCCACATTATCACATAGCTCTTAGACAAATTGGGTTTGTATGTGTTTATTGTGTCCATTAGTCAGTAGTCAAAAAATATTCCCTATAGGATAATTCTTAGTCATAGGCCCCATATAGAGCTGCCTCCCGATCTTCACTTAAATCTATCAAAAAAAAAAAAAAAAAACAAAAATATTTCACAGATTTTTCTCAAATTTGGTTTGTGAATATTTTTTAAAAATATAAGTGACTTTACCAAATATGGTCAGGATCGGTCCATTTTGCGACATAGTCCCCATATAAATATAGCACCCGATATAAACTTTTTCATATCTGCAGCCAAAAAAATTAATAACTATGGCACTCAATTGGTTTATGCTTATTTTCTATATTCAATTAGTTGGACCGAAGAGATAGGATGTCTAAGCCATGGTATAGGGTATCGTATAGTCGGTCTAGACCGACTATAATTTTCTTACTTGTTTTTTCTTTTTTTTTGTGATTTTTGTATATTTTTTTTTTTTTTGTTTTTTGTGATTTTTAAGTTTTTTTGCTTTTATACCCTCCACTCCAGTGTGCAGAGGGTATATATAAGTTTGTCATTCCGTTTGTAATAATTAGAAAAAAGATTTTGTACCCCACAAAATATATATATTTGTGATCCTGTGGAAATCACGATGACGGCATCAATCGGGCAGCTAGGGTGCTCGTTGACATAAAAAATGGTTCATTAACATCCTGGGAAGTTTGCTATTTAAAATCGTCCAAATCGGTCGATCAGAGCCCGAGATTTGAATGAAGAACTAAAAAAAGTCTTGAAAAATATAAATTTCTATGTTGTTCTTGTTACGATAACGCCCTCAATAGGATAGCTAGGGTGATCATTTTTAGTGAGAATGATTCACCAAATTCATGTGAAGATTTCTGTTTCAAAAATCATTAAAATCGGTGGAGCAGGTCTAGGGAAATCTCTGAAAAAGCAAAAAAAACATGAAAAACATGATGTTTCTATATTGTTCTTGTTGTTATTCTAAATGTTGCATTGTTGTCATAGCTGGAGTTGTTGCTTTTGTGGTCGTTGTGGCAATAATATAATAAAAACAAACCCTTTGTACATATTCTTATCTGCTCTGGTAAAAAAATTTAAAAGTTTCCATTGTTTTGGCATCACTAAAAAAATTTGTTAGATCATTTTTGTCATTGCCACGAGCCTGCCTGCGAAATTTCGATTGGGTCACGGGAAAGTGGTTAAAATCGATCCAAAATTTGTTCGACAGGCAGACACTACGAGTTAATATAAAGGGAGTAAAAATTCACCAACATCTAAAGCAAATAATGCTAAAATACCTAGTTGTTAATAAAAAAAACAATGTAAATTTAGCAAAAAAAAAATTTATGTATTAATTTACTTAAAGAGAAAAATACAAAAATAACGTTTGATGTTGTATATCTTGTGTGTAATATTTACATATGCATACATACATACAACTATTAAATAATACAAATAATATATGTATGTATATCCATAGTAACTGCGTGTTAGAAATAAATCGGTATATTATTTTATCTACATAAAATTCTGCAATATTTTGTTGTGGGGAAAATACAGTTCTTTTGCATTAACAGAGTGTCACTTCATTTTGCTCAGCGTGACTATGCCGCAGTAGATGGCGCCACAACTTTTGTTCTAATTAGCTTTGCAATACATAGTTATTTCTATTTTAAGAGCTGTATGCAGCTTGCTAAGGAATCAAAAACTTCATATAAAAAAACGCTTCAGAAATGCTTAAGGAATTTTTCTGTGTAAAAATTTCTGTTGTTAGTCTGCAGCTTTTTAAAAAAGTAGCATTGTTTTTACTACTTTTTTTTTGACGTAAATTAAGTTAGGCAACCCAGGCTTCGAGCAGAAATATCAAATTTTTCGTTCGTAAAAAAAATTTAATAAGCTTAAAAAATTAGAAGTTATTTTTCAGTTGCAAACATGGTTGTTTTCAATTTCAATTTCACAATTCTTAATAATTGACAGAAAACACCTGATTGCTACTATTGCACTGAAAGGTACTTTTATGCTTTTTTTTCTTTAAGAAATATATGAAAATTTTCTGCTAAGATTCCTTAACAAGCTGCATACAGCTCTTTAACATGAATGTCAATATTTTCTAATAGATATCATACAGCACAATGTTAAGAGTATACACGGACTGGTCTTTTATTTCATACGTTTTTTCATTATTCTTTTACAAATATGAACATAAGTTTGGCATATTAACTTTTTGTTGTCTTTACAAAATAGAGTTACCGAGTTCATCAATGAGTTTTTTGCTTTCAAAACAGTTCTACATAGTTTTATAGATTCTGCTTCACCTACAAAATATCTGATTGCGATTACATCTAATTTTTAAAAATTGTTTATAATTACTAAAGCATTATTATTCACATAAATACAAAATTGCACTTTTTAAATTTTCCATTCAAATTTAAGAAAATATCAATACTAAAAACTGGAATTAAAAATTTCCAATTATAAATTACAATTAATTGAATTTCAGAAAATCATATCAAAACGTCGGAAATTATAATTTTAAATTTAGAAGACATCAATTGCATCTTTAATATATAAATTTTATTCGTTAAACACAAATGGTAATTCCAAAAAACACCCAATATGTTTACATTAAAAAATTTTTACATTTAAAAAAAATATTGCCATTCAGGAGAAATTAATAACTTTTCAGTACCGCGATTCAGTAACTTCTTTTAACGATAGTCAAATCGTTAAAAAAAGAAAATTGCAAAACTATCAGTAAAATTTTTAAACGATATTCGCTATTGTTAAAGTCAGCTGTTGTTGTTATCTAAACGACAACCATTTTTGCGTTGTTTATTCAATCGATAAAAACTTAAATTTTTAGGTTGAAATGTCGTCATACATAAATAAAAATCATAAAATAGTGAAAATATTTTGCTTCTATTAAAAAACTTTTTATATAAATAAAAAAATTAAATAGCATATTCAATTCATTATTTCATTTTCAAATAAATAAACAGAAATATTAGTAAAAAAATTAAGATATTAAACATAAACATAAAATCATCCTGTCAAACACGAAGTAATTTGTTTTTTTCTTTCTATTCTTCTTTGTATTTTTCGCTTATTTTGACAGAGATGCCACTTATTTACAATTTAAATAAATAGAAAAATAGATTGGTCGACTGTCGTTAAGATGTATGTACTTAGTGAATCACTTAATCCTTAGTGCAAACAACAATAATTGTCGATATATTTTGCGATTGTCGGATCGTAGAAATTTACAGAATCGGACTATAGAAAACATTAATTTAAATTCAATGAATTTTAGAAAACCTCAAATGATACTTAAGAATTGCGAACATAAAAATTGTTACATAAATAAACGCAATTTGATGAGAATTTTATTTATATATAAATTTTCACAATTTTTTTTGGATGAAAATTTGAAGTTTTTCAGAAAATAAAGATAACAAATTATTTTATTTAAAATGTTTGGGACTTTTGGTTTTTGCGTTTGGCATCCCTAATTTGATTATTTATTATTATAAATTTATTCTCTATGTTTTCAAAATATGCCAATATTTTAATAAAAAAGTTGAGAGAGGTTTTTTTTGGTTATTATTTTGTTACTCCATCCGACCATATGGCCGCAATGAAGAAATATTTGGCCAGTTAAAAGAAACTATACAGCCATCTCCAATAAGCACGATTTGATGCATATAGCCACTCTACACAACCATTACCTTTGCAATGTAGGTTAGGGCGAGCTATTTAATTAGCAAAAACTAAATTAAACGAGAAGTTATGTCATGGCGATCAGCAACCACGATGACCAAAAAGCAAACACCGAAATAAATCCGAAATAATAGAAAAGACGAAAACCAACCCAAAGAATTTGCTGAAATAATTTGGTATTAAGTTTAACAAATTGTTTACTTTTTCCAATATTTTGTTTACATTTATTATCAATACTCAAAGCGAGGTGGAGGGTATCAAAGATTCGGCACAGCCGAATTTAAAACTCTTACTTGTTTTTTTTGTGATTTTTGATTTTTGATTTTTTTGTAATCACTATATATATTTTACATTCAGGTGCCATTCAGGATACATTGTATGAAAGAAATTTTGGAATCTGTACGTTAACTTTTGTGTGGCATAAAATTATTGATATCGTTTAATAACGTTGATATCGCGGAAAAAATGTTTTTCGTTTTCATTTGCGTAGTTTGCGACATATCTATTTTGATACAATGTTTAGAACAACTAGAACAACCGCCAATTTTTTTTCCAAAAGTGGGGGCAAAGTTTAAAATTCGTTTTTTTCGCTTTACGGTTACAAATTATATTTTAGAAACTCATGGTTTTGGAACATTGTAGAACAATCGTAGAACAATTGTAGAACAATCGTAGAACAACAATCTTCAAAAAATTGTATTACCAAAAATGGGGGGCTAACTTCGTACGCTTCAATTTTTTTAAATACCAAAAAAGATAAAGAAATGATTAGCCAAAACGAATTGTCGATTAAATATGTCAAATAAAGTAAAATAAAAAATAAAAAAAAAACTATATGAGTCCGATCACAGGGGAGATGTGTAAACATCTATTTACACATCAATTATAATCAAACAGTAAGCGCCATCTATGTACAACAAGCAACTGCTATGGTTGTTACACTTGATGGTTGCAGTTGTTTGCTATACATTCATGGCGCTTTCTGTTGGTTGTTGAATCCGCTAAATAAATTTAAATCATAATCTTTGCACCAATACACTTACATGTACCTCACACCGTTTTTCCCTTACGCTGTTTTTGTGATTGTATTGTGAAATAGATTTTTACGCCCTGAGCGCATAGATGTTTACACACCAATAAAAGTAATAAATATATTGTGATAAATTAATTTTATTATTAAAAATAATAACGTGTAAAAAAGTGCAAAATTATCTTAAAAAATGAATGATCGAAGGGTGTATAAAAATACCCGTGTTATAGAACCTAATGATGTTATCCAGTCAATAATTTTTTTTCTTGGTATTTATGGTTATAGTTTAGAAAATCAATCTGCCATCCAAGAGTGCGCTATAAATTCCTACGTCAGAGGTAGAGATTACTCTATTGCCATAATGCAATTAATAAATACTTTCCTTCGTTATTGTTAGCCTTTTATTTCGGCAGCAACTAGTGATTTAGCAGGTATTATTAACCGCAATGTTATGCGAATAAATAAAAACAAATTTTTGTGCTAGACTACTTCTTTGTCCAGTTAGAATGTCAAGAGGGCATTCATTGTATTGAGTTTGTGCTGATGTTTGTATTCCGAAATATACTTAACCTGGATATACCTCTTATAGTATTGGCAGACGACACAGAATCACTTTTTCCTCACTTTTAATGTCGCGCTTTGTTAAATCTGTTAAAAAAGTGCATGTTACGGCCTAGATCATATATGTCCATGTGTTCCCTTTGAGTTTAAATAACACTGCTACAAAATTCCTATGCGTTCGAATTGACCTTCAGCTATAGCATCCACAGTATATATGTATAAAATATTTGATATGATATGATGCTATTTAATGCAAATTATGAATCACATCCAATATGAATATAGATAAATCTACAGGTAACAATGTTCATTAATAACATTTTTTTAAACTAAAATCAAACTATAAATGAACCCAGATTTAATAGTAATATTACTTTAATAATAATAATATATATTATATTAGAAGTAACCCAGTGTCCTCAGCTACACCTTCCCCCGTGAAAGGGCTCACGCAAAGACCAAGGCTCTCACTATTTTAGTACTCCAGATATATGATATTTAATATTTACTTTGTATGGGTGGTGCCACGCCCCTTTTTCTGATTCCACCCATTTTTTGTCTGACTACTTACGTTAATAATAGATGACCTAAAAACAAACTTGCAAAGCTGTCTCTGTCATATAACTCGAGATTATGATATTGAGTAACTATTTTGTATGGAAGGTACTACGCCCACTTATCCGATCCCGACAATTTTCGGCATAGCAAATAATTAATAATAGGAGACATCACACAAATTTGCAAAGCTCTCCCTATCATAGTACTCAATATATATTATATTAAAAATTTACTTTGTATGGGAGGTGCCACTCCCACTAAAAATATTACAAAAGGTTATAGGTATAGCACTTCCCATAACAATAATTTTTGGAGTTGCCACATACTTTTATTTTAAATGTACCAGCTATCATTTCTGGAAATTTTCAATTAACAATTACCCGGCAGTTTAGTATGTGATTTCCGAAAAGGGTTGTTATTTTTAAAGTCAATTAAAAGGGTACCCCAATTAAGCGGAACTCATTTCACCGGCGATTTTGATACGAACATTATATTGACATTTTTCATGGCCCTTTTTTAGAGTAATTAAGCGGATAAATCAATTATGCGGGGAGCAAGTAATTTAACGGGTAAATTAATTATGCGGGGATCAATTAACCGGAAACTACTATAACTACTACTACTATATGGTATTATTTTAAATTGATGATTTTAATTCTCTACCGTTTTCTCTTATCAGCTTATATAAAGAAGTTAGGGATAACTAATTGTTTTATTCATATTTATTTTGTTTAATGTAAAATTATAAATTGTTTAAAAATATATACTGAAGTAATAATAATTTTAGACTTTTATATTTCCTATGATTAGTAAAAATCCCGATTAATAGTTGTAAAAATCAAGAATTCCGTTGTATCAATTAATATAAATTGCTTTTACCATGGTAATGTATGGTAAAATTATCTTAAAATGCACTAAAGCTTAAAGACATTCTTAAAAATTATCTTGTCAAACTTTGAAAAACAAAGAAACTATTGTATCTAGCATGACTAAAGTACATAGAACAGATGGTAAAAAAGAACTTTATTATAACAAAATGTTGTAATATTTTATTAAAATAATAAAATTCGGATTACATTTTTTTATTTGGTGTGACATTTTTCTTAACTCAGAAACACATTCGAGATCCACGATGACATTTACAGATAGTAATAATAAAGGGTTCATCACTAATATATATAAATATTTTTAAGTTTTAAATATACAACATTGCGAGATATTTGCCTGTGAACTTAAGAACTATTTACTGTGATATTTTAATTTAGTATTTTTATACCCTATACCACTATGTGGTTTGGGTATAATGACTTTGTGCTGCTGTTTGTAACAACCAAAAATATTTGACCTAGACCCATCTTTAATTATACCGATCGAATCAGAACCACTTTCTGAGTTGATTTAACAATGTCCGTCCGTCCGTCCGTCCGTCCGTCTGTGTGTCCATGTAAAGCTTGTAATCAAACTGCAGGTCGCAAATATGAATATATTTTGACGAAATTTGGTACATAAGCTTTTGTCGGCAATGGGATGAACGCTGTTGAAATTGGTGGGAATCGGTCCATGTTCAGACCTAGCCCCCATACAAATTACCCATATGAAATCGACATAAATTGCCATAAGATCCAAATTGTCATAAAGATCTTACTCAAATTGGGTTTGTATGCGTTGATTACATCCACTAATGAGTAGTCCAAAAATGATCCCTTTGACCCCATATAGAGCTGCTTCCCGCTCTTCACTTAAATCTATTAAAAAACAAAAATATTGCACTGATTCTTCTCAAATTTTGTTTGTACATATTTTTGCAAAATACAAGAGACTTTACCAAACATGATCAGGATCGGCCCATTTTTGGAACTAGTCCCTTTATAGATATAGCATCCGATATGAACTTTTTCATATCTGCAGCCAAAAAAATTAATAAAAATCCCACTCAAATTTGGTTTATGCTTATTTTCAATGTCCAGTTAGTTGGGCCTAAGAGATAGGGTTTCTAAACGCATGGTATAGGGTATCGTATAGTCGGTCTAGACCGACTATAATTTTCTTACTTGTTAAGATTATTTTTATTAAATTATACATATGTATGTACAAGTGTTTTTTGTCGTCGATTAAAAACCTGTGATATATTTTATAAAAATAATGTAAATTTGACAAAGATGGATTTTTTATTTAATAAAATATTCTGCCTGAGGAAGTTGGAAAAAATACTAACGAAACATCGGAGTAAACAATGAAGTAAATAATCTTTTATTTCTCTAAGTACTTGATCTTGAAAGCCTGATTTAGAGAACCCTAAAGAAACAAATTAAAAAATGAAATAGAAAAGGGTCGACAAATATACAACGAAATCAAATAAGTTCACCTTTTAACGATCATGATCGATGACATTTTAAAAGTAATAAAATTACCCTAATGAATCACAAATATATATGCAATTTTGTAAAGTCCTTTCAGTACATTTTTTAGATTTTTAAAAATGTTCAGGTCGTTATATTTCGCGAACCAGGGCGAATAAGAAAGTCGTAGACAATATTTTTGCCAAATTCCATTAAATCCGGAAGGTTGGATTTATATGATTTTGATTTTTATTTCGTTTTGTATACTTAAAAGATTAAATTTTCACCAACTTCCCGACTAATTAATAATTATTTAATCATCTTGATGATTTTAACATCATATATCGCAGTTAACATAAAAGCGTGTAAAGTATACATATCTGTTACTTTTTCATTCATTCATTTTCATTTCATTCACTTCTACTTGTCTTTTAAATTGATGTAAATGAAAAGTTGAAGTTATTTGTACTAACCAATATATCTGAGCATAACGTGGTATACGTTACACTTTTGCTCCGCACTGTACGTAGTCGCAACAAGCGGACAACGAAACTTTTATTTTGATTTCAACACCATTTTAACTATTTTGTTGGTTTACCTAATTAATGTTTACAGTTGCGGTTCCACAATTAACTAACTTTTCTTTCCCCTATACGCACTTGCTTCTCTACTGATATTGACGAGTACATACAAACAAACATACATATATAACTATTTATATATTTGTGTCAATGCGGAAGAGTTTCATGCTGCGGTTTCGTCTCATTGTATGTGGAAGTACGGACTAGTTGTGTGTTGGCTATTATAACTTGAATTTTATATACTCGTACTGAAACACACATCCATCTGTACATAGATATTAATATTGGTTTCTGCTGTTCTCTTATCACTATGTATGTTTAAGGTGCGTCGAGTGGACTTGTTATTAAAAAAAACAAACAAAAATATTGCAATTCAAAAAAAGTAAGAAAATAATAGATCGTCAACGCCGACTTACAAGGGCCATTTGACATAGGGCAGTTTTAGGGATCAATTTTTCTAATACAATTAACATAATTATATTATTAGTGAGATTTCTAACCAGACCTGGTATCATGGCAAAAGGAAAAGGAATTTCGTCGCTGCGCCGACGACCACAAAAAAAATTTTTGTGACATTATTATTGTGGCCTGCAGATGCAATTTAGTTCATACAATGATATTTTTTTAATGGGACTAGGTTGAAAAATGGACCAATCATGAGGGAATCATATACATACATACAAGTAGGTCAAGTATTTGTGAGAGTTACAAATATCAGCTCAAACTCATAATACCTTGGCTACAGAGTGGTTTAAGGTGAAAAAACTATTTTCCTTATTATCACCATGTTTATTTGTTTTGTGTGTAGTATTTTGTTTCTTTAATTTTTTTGTTACTCGAAGTAAACACATTAATTTGAGATATGTATTTTTAAGCAGCTGCCTTATCATGGAGTAACATCAACGTTATTCTATCTCATGTTTAATCTACCCGTTCTGCATATTAATGTTCGTTTTCAGTGTGCTAGTTGTTGTTATACATACATACATGTTCAATTTGATTGTTTGGGTTTTTGGTTGACCACAATTTAGCTGTCCTGTACAAAAATCTTGATACTTCCTCTTTTTTTGCTTTCATTTCTGCACATTTTAAGCAGACGTGTTCCTTATTAGTAAAAGTTTAAATAAGTCTAAACTAAAAGATTATCGGTATTCCATTTCTTGAATTGCTTGTTCAAAAGTATGAACCAAATGATTAAATATGAAGGATTTCCTGAATGTGTGTTCGTTTTTCGAAGTACTCTTCGAAACTAACAAAACAAAACTAACCCCATTTGGTTTTTGCTAGTTTAGCAGCTGCTCCGATTTTATGGCCCCATGTATATTTTGGCTAAAACATGATGTTTCCGAAGAACATACAATTTGTCTCACGGCCATATTACGGTAACCAATTGGAATTTTCTTTTCCGGTCTTCAGCACAGTATCTGGAAGGAACTATGGGCTATAAATTTTGTTGATATTTTAGTGGGCGTGCCACCCAGAGTGAACATCTAGTATCATATATATTGAGTATTAGATTTGTTAGTAGGCATTATTAATGTTAGTAACGGGCGGGATCAGAAAACGGGCGGGATCAGATAAGTGGGCATGTCACCTCCCATACAAAGTAATTATTCAGTTATTCATATGATAAGTCGATTAGTGGGTGTGGCAACAACCCACACAATCTAAATATATATCATATAACTGGAGTGCTATAAAAGGGCAAACTTTAACACATTGTACGCGTCCATCATATATTAATGAGAGTAGTCAGATAGAAGATGGGCGTGATAGAATTAGTGGGCATGGCACCTCAAATACAAAAATATAAGAAATAATATGAACACACAGTCTTTAAATTTTTGACAAGTACATTAATTACCAATGTAAGTAGTTGTGGAAAATATGGGCGGAATCGCCTAAATCAAAATTTTCGAAAACCGAAAACCACTAAAAACATAAGTATATTATATTGTATATAAGCAAATATTGAAATATTGATTATGAAATCTTACATATCAATAGTCTAGGTAAGTCGTTGCGAATCACAACAGGGCATACCATTTAGATTTAGAGTTAATTGTCAAAGTATTTATTAAAATTTCGCAGTTTATAAAAAAAAAAAACAATTATAGACTGATATATTTGACGTCAAATTTTCTACTTAGGGTGGCCGTGGGGTTTGAACCAGCGTCTAACTCACATACACTACGAGAAGTGTGGTTAAGAATCATTTTTATGCCACACAGCTTTTATTTACTTCGTAGTAATTTTAGAAGATACAACACTGTCAAGCAAACAATCGTAATTTTTAAATATTTATGCATTTTAGACTTCTAATATCCCCTATTCTCAGTTTCGGGAGAGTTGACATATGTGATGTATGTCTTGTACATTCTACATATTGTACTTTTTACATATATTAGTTTGTTAGATTTGACGTCATTGCAATATTGCAATTAATACTGTAATTAATATGCAAATTTTGATTTTGTGTTAATGGTAGTTTAATTATGGTTTTTTATGAAAATATCTGAAATATTGCATTACTTTTTTATTATTAAAGTAGAAAAACTATCATCCTTGATAAGAGATCAAAGATAAATACTTTTTTAACCAAGCCGGCGGTAGATTACGCAAAGTCAACGGAAGAGATCATATATTGCAATATTTTGATACTTCAAAAATTTTGCGATTTCGCCAGATGAGAGGACTGTGTTAATGGCAAAAATACACGACACGAGCTACAACAAACATTACTTAACCACGAAACCATATGCAAGAGCACGATCATGCTCTCCTGCCCTTCTAGAATGTGATAAAGAATATGCGATAAAAATAACAACAAATACTGTGTGTAAAACAACAAATTAAAATGCACACGAAAATAATACTCCAAATTTTACTCTAAATCAAACAGCAATAACACAACAACCATACGCAATCAATTCACGATCTGCTCTGACTTTGCCAACATCAACAAAATGTGAAAAAAAATAAAGAGTTTAACATTACGCAAATACTAGATATATCGCAAGCAGCTTTACCCAAAATCCTGCAACAAGCAACACTAAAAGGGATTGATAGATATTTTACAGTTTTGAAGAGAAAACGTAGTTCCAAATCATCCAAAAATACACAATCCTCCAAATTTACTAAGGGTGAAAAAGTTGTACCCGAACGCCAAAATTTATTTGCACTTTTAGACAGTGAAACGGAAAATAATTCACAAGTGAGCAAGTCTCCAAGACCACCCCCTTTATTTTTAAGGCAAATTTGAACCAACTGGTCAAAAGTTTAATTAAACTGATTGGTGAAAAATCCATTTATGTGATTTCACTTAAATGGGGAAACATCCTTTTATACATCATAAAAAATGTTTCAACTAATTGGCAGCTAGCAGCTATAACGCCAAGCATACATTCTGGGGGTCACGGATAATTACCCCCAAAGGCCGTGTCTTGTTTAATACAATTTCGAAGATAAGTATGGATGTAGTTTCAAGCGGAGAGCCCACCTATTGGCCATCAAATCAACAGCAAATACCGGATATAATAGATTTCGGAATCACAAAATCTATACCAAGACACCAGGTGCATGTAGAACCGTCTTCGGAGCTCTTCTCTCCTCACGTACCCACAATTCTTACTCTCCTTAACCCTCAAGAAATAATACACCCCACTGATGACTTAGCGCTAATGGGCAAAAGGACAAACCCACTGTTCAGAAAACTTCAGGAAATAGTGATCTTGTGATAAAAAAAAAAATGAATTATAGCTGAAACTAAAAGCACAGGACCCAAAAGGCAATATTAAGTTTCTTCAGTGGATATCGAACAACTTTTGAATGAAAAAAGGAGAGTGGTAACACTGTAGATCCCCACAATTAAAAGCCCGTTTAGACAAATGTACAAGAAGACTACGAACATGAAAACTCAGAGGATCCAATCACTAAACAGTTGTGACGAGTAAAAGTCGTAAGACTCGTTTTTACGCCAACATCAATTATGATATTAATTGAATTTTATTATATTTGGCTCTCCGCCCTAATTTGTATTAGAAAAAAAAGAACATGTAAAGAGAAAATGAATTTAAACTATAATTTAATTCATATATATTTAACTCACTTGTTTATTTTGTTCTCTCACTTTAAGTTATAATCATAACCAGTAAAAGCTTTTATTTATATTAACATTCAGGCAATTATAATGTTACCATAATGAGTATAGTGTTATTTCTATAACATCACTTTCAATTATAATGTATTTATTTAACATACATAGCTTCTAAGTTAACATACGACGTACTCACCAAATGTTACCCGCACATGTTAGCTATAGCTGCAGTCTGTAATTGATGTGTCGCGTACAGACAGCGATTAGTATAAAAGGCAGTGCACTGGTGAAAAATGAGGAGTTAGCCAGCGACCGGCTGTGAGGTAAGGTCGTATTAAACTGAAGAAATTGGGTCTCCGTTCTTCAGTAAGATACCACTTACTAAGCAACAAGACATTGACTCAGACAAAGACTGCTTGTTCCGACCAACCAAGAGAACGGGTCTCCACTCTTGGTTAAGTCAACCGACCATCCCACTGCGGCCTACCAAGAGAACGGGTCTCCACTCTTGGCGAAGCCAACTGACCGTACCACTGCGGCCTACCGAGAGAACGGGTCTCCACTCTCGGCTACGCCCGACTGACCAACCAAGAGAACGGGTCTCCACTCTTGGCGCAGTCAACCAACCGTAGCACGGCGGCCTATCAAGAGAACGGGTCTCCACTCTTGACTAAGCCAACTGACCATACCACTACGTCCTCTCGGGAGAACGGGTCTCCACTCTCGACTGGGCCCAACTGACCAACCAAGAGAACGGGTCTCCACTCTTGGCCACGTCAACCGACCACACCGTCCAACTAACCGAGAGAACGGGTCTCCACTCTCGACCACGTCAACCCGACGCCTCACGACAGCATCGGTACGATACGAGTACGGTATACTTTGGAAAGTCGCAAGTGAACGGCTCACGCGAGTACAAAACCAAAAAATAAATAAATATCCATTAGTGAATTAAGTAAAATAATAAAGTGGTGTTGTGTTTCATTTATTTCTCTTTTCCGTCGATAATAAATTAGTGTAACGAATCCTGGGCACGCTGAGTTATGCCCCAGCATAAAGCGGAAACGTGTCGTTACAATGGCGCCCGAGCAGGGACAGTCTCCGTACACTGTCCACGACGGAAAATAATTAAATGAAAATAACCGCGGAAAAACATTTGTGAAAAAAAATAAAACAATTAAAGTTTAACTAAATAATAAGTGCTATAAAGACAAACTTAAAAACCAAATCATATAAGATATTTCTAATTTGTGTTGTGCGGGAAAATATAATGAAACAATAAATGAACAAACAAAAAAATTAAGAAAAAAAAAAAAAACAATAATCAACGAACCAAGTCGTTCGTGAAATTCCTATTCTTCAATAAACTGTGTTCAATGTGTGTGATAACCAACCGGTATTACGAACAGTGAACTTGAGTAAAAACCGTACTTGTGTTACCCATCACAAATAATTTTTCATATTCGATATACCACACATATTTCTACCGTCGGGGAAATATAAAAAAAAAAAAAAATCTATACGATAAAAGTGAAAAAAAAGAGAGAAGACAATACATATTCAGTGAACTATAGATTCAGCTTTACCGTGAATGAATCGTGTCAATCCCAACATGTTGCGGACTACGTGGGCGTACTCGCTGAAGCGCGTGGAGCTACTTATGTATGCTGCGGAGTTCAATTTAGAACCCACAGGTACAGTGGAGGAACTACGCCGGCGGTTTGCGAAGTTCATCGTTACCGAGCACGATGAAGACTGTAAGCAACGCCTACTTGGGCTACAGTCAAAATACGAAGCGTCCCCTAAACCATCCGGGTTGACAATGTCCGTGCCATCCCGAATACACACAGACGACTTACTAACCCCAGATGATAATGAAACGCGCCCATGTCCTTCGCCTGTCAAAGATGAGCCCATATCGGGAGCCACACGTAGCCAGGTGCCTACAGTAAGTGAAGCAAGTACTGCTGTGATTGATCAGGTTCGGAAATGGAACTTGAAATATAATGGTGAAAAAGACCCTCTTAACTTCATCGAGCGCATCGAAGAGTTAGCAGATATGTATGGGGTTTCTTTAGATCGGCTACCCAGGACAATGCCCGAATTGCTAAGCGAGAAGGCCTGCATCTGGTATCGTAATAATAATCAGCACTGGAATAAGTGGAAAAACTTCAAAGATGACTTCCTAGAATTCTTTCTGCCACCCCGTTACTTCGAGAAGTTGGACGATGAAATCCGAAAGCGCACACAGCGGCCACGCGAAAATTTTAAGGACTACGTCCTAGTACTACAAAATCTCATGCGCCACTCCAACCTCAGTGAGACCGAAAAATTAACCCGCATCTTCCGGAATGCTCACCCGGACTATCAGTGGTACATTCGCAGGAAAGACTTTGTCACTTTGCAGGAGTTAACTTCGCTAGCTAGTGATTTGGAAAGCATCCCAAGGCACCCGTCAACTACATCGGCCGAACCCTCTCGAGCTCCCAACTCAACCGCGAAACCAAATTTTTTACGAGGGCAAAACAATCGTGAAACACTTAGATCTGTAGATTGTAACTACGCCCCCACAAAACAACTTTCACGGAAACCTACTTCGCCACGATTGAGGACGGGCGATCCTCGGAACAAACGCCCCTCAACAAACCCAACCTATTTGAGATGTGAAGAAACGAGAATTACGGCCACGGTTTTAGTGGAAAACCGTCTGGTAACAGCCACCCTCGATACGGGAGCCTCTCGTAATTTCATTAAGAATGAGTTCGTACAAGCGCTCGGGAAACGTCCCACCAACCTAGCAGAAGGCATAAATATTGTACTGGCCGACGGTTCTAAGAAATGCATAACTGCTGCTGCCAAGTACACTATCACCTTTGGAAATCGAACCGCCACGTGCACTTTCCTGATCATGCCTGACTTCGATCAAGACATCATTCTCGGGTTGGACTTCTTACGAACCTTCAACACCATCTTGAACTGCGCAGGGTTGTCAGTCAGGTGTACGTCTTCATCACCAAAAAACGAAGCATGTGGGCTAATGCAGCCTACACATCAACACGTGAGTATGAAACCCCACTTATGTGACACACCAAATAAATCGGCCGCTGAAAGACCCGACTCCAGTATGGAGCACGGTCTTAGCGAACAGCAAATTAGTACCAAATTCCTTGAAACAGAACTACCCCAGTTCCAACACATCCAAGGCCCTCCCCAGATAGCCAAACATCACATTATTATGAAGGATGAACGGCCCGTGAAGATTAGGTACGCTCCACGGAACCCCGCCAGGCAGGCGATTATAGACGCTGGGGTCAACAAGCTCATTGCACGAGGATGCATCGAGCCATCGCACAGCCCCTACAGCTTTCCCATCACCCTGACAAAGAAGAAGAATGGAACATGGCGAACGTGTATGGACTTCCGACAACTCAACCTCAGTATAACAAAACACATCAAATTACCAGTGGATCAAATGGCAGACCGGGTCGAACAAGCCCGAAAACGGTTCAGAGTCAACCTCGAACGCGAACAGGCTAAGCGGCGAAGATCAATTTTTGTGGAACCTGATCCAATGCCTAGCACCAGTAGAGGCAAGCACCGATGCCAACCCACTGAGCGAGTGGCCACCACAAATCCGCCACCAACTTTTACTCCGCGAGTGACAACCTTCTACAGGATGTCCGCCAGACAGCGTCAACCACAGACAGATGACATAAACACACCAATGCACAATTCGGGCTCTCCCCAGTATTCTTCTTGGAGTCCACCCACCGGGGAAAACCCAACAGTGACATCCAACCCACAACAACACTCCTCGCCAACCACGGCACAAAATGTCGTATGTGGAGACCGCGAAGCGGAACTCAGTAGCGAAGCAGCCACACCAGACCCGATCGAGGTAGAACTACGTCGTTCCCTCCTAGGCTTCTACGACCGTACAATCGACCACAGATCGGTCACACAACCATCCACACCAACCCCACCATCAGCGGTTGAAACACAACAACAAGGCGTAGCTACTCCGTCATCGACCCCTTCATCATCACCGTCATCGCCGTCATCATCATCGACATCACCATCATCATCGACATCACCATCATCATCATCGTCATCACCATCATCATCATCGTCTTCGGCCTCTTCATCTTCACCCATTTCTGCAAATTCCGCCGGAATCACCCCACCTTTATCATCCCACGGTATACGCTCCATACCGTCAACATTTTCAGTACCCGTAATAATGGTACCACCTACCGCACCAGCAGTCAGCAGCACTACCCCCGACCATCCATTGATGGAGACAATGCCATCGGGCCACCTGCATTCACCAATCAAGGCAGCCGCCATACCCGGCAGTGTGATGCAATTAATAGAACGAGCCATCCAGTACAAACCACGCGTACCTCAACGTTTCCGCACAGTGGTGGACGGAGTCCCCTATCGCATCTTGATCGACCGAAATGGCGACTATCGCATCAACCCAGTTGCCATTAAGGGAGGAAGGCTGTGTGACGAGTAAAAGTCGTAAGACTCGTTTTTACGCCAACATCAATTATGATATTAATTGAATTTTATTATATTTGGCTCTCCGCCCTAATTTGTATTAGAAAAAAAAGAACATGTAAAGAGAAAATGAATTTAAACTATAATTTAATTCATATATATTTAACTCACTTGTTTATTTTGTTCTCTCACTTTAAGTTATAATCATAACCAGTAAAAGCTTTTATTTATATTAACATTCAGGCAATTATAATGTTACCATAATGAGTATAGTGTTATTTCTATAACATCACTTTCAATTATAATGTATTTATTTAACATACATAGCTTCTAAGTTAACATACGACGTACTCACCAAATGTTACCCGCACATGTTAGCTATAGCTGCAGTCTGTAATTGATGTGTCGCGTACAGACAGCGATTAGTATAAAAGGCAGTGCACTGGTGAAAAATGAGGAGTTAGCCAGCGACCGGCTGTGAGGTAAGGTCGTATTAAACTGAAGAAATTGGGTCTCCGTTCTTCAGTAAGATACCACTTACTAAGCAACAAGACATTGACTCAGACAAAGACTGCTTGTTCCGACCAACCAAGAGAACGGGTCTCCACTCTTGGTTAAGTCAACCGACCATCCCACTGCGGCCTACCAAGAGAACGGGTCTCCACTCTTGGCGAAGCCAACTGACCGTACCACTGCGGCCTACCGAGAGAACGGGTCTCCACTCTCGGCTACGCCCGACTGACCAACCAAGAGAACGGGTCTCCACTCTTGGCGCAGTCAACCAACCGTAGCACGGCGGCCTATCAAGAGAACGGGTCTCCACTCTTGACTAAGCCAACTGACCATACCACTACGTCCTCTCGGGAGAACGGGTCTCCACTCTCGACTGGGCCCAACTGACCAACCAAGAGAACGGGTCTCCACTCTTGGCCACGTCAACCGACCACACCGTCCAACTAACCGAGAGAACGGGTCTCCACTCTCGACCACGTCAACCCGACGCCTCACGACAGCATCGGTACGATACGAGTACGGTATACTTTGGAAAGTCGCAAGTGAACGGCTCACGCGAGTACAAAACCAAAAAATAAATAAATATCCATTAGTGAATTAAGTAATATAATAAAGTGGTGTTGTGTTTCATTTATTTCTCTTTTCCGTCGATAATAAATTAGTGTAACGAATCCTGGGCACGCTGAGTTATGCCCCAGCATAAAGCGGAAACGTGTCGTTACACAGTTTCCTTGAAAATCTTGATAACACAACATGGACTGCCTACTCATTATGGCGTGCTTCTTGAAGTCTTAAAAGACCTCCCTTGCGGAAATCAAATGGTGAATGGGCAAGAAATAGTTAGAAGATGGTAGAACTGTTCGTGGAACATTTAAGAAATGTACTCACCAAATACATGTAGGACCACATTAGAGATGCCCCCAGTTATACCACAGCAGAGACCAAATACCCCACTTAGGTTTGATATGCGAGAGGCCAAAAAAAGCCATACTTGAATTAAATCCAAAAAAAGAACCAGGGATAGATAAGATCAATAATAAAATGCTTTTAGAACTATCCATTGTAGCTTTAAGAATTTAAAATTTCGCTCGTAACAATCATACCCAAGCCAGACAAAGATAACACAAAATTCGAGTCATATAGAACAATCAGTCTTTTATCGAATATGTCTAAACTGTTCGAAAGACTGCTAATAAATTCACTAACCCTAGCCGTAAATCAGAATTACTCAAAGCACCACATAATAGGTACATAGCTACCTATTATTATAAAGGCCTTTGAGGGAAGCACAATCACAAGCATTCGATAAAGTTTGCCATGAGATTTTAATCTATAAAATTAAACACATGCTTCCACCCAATACGAACAAGTTTCTCGAAAACTATTTAAATAACCAATAACTGGTTCACAGTTAAAGAAAACACTCATATTAGTACACCACAATATATACAAACCGGAGTCCTATTCTGGGCCCAGTACTATACATCCTCTACACTTCTGATTTATCAACAAATATTAATACTCAAATATCAACAGATGAACGGCAATAATAAGTGTCCATGAGAACCCATCAACAGCATCTAGAATGTTACAAACCTACATTTATTAACTAGGAAATTTGTTGGAGAAATGCAAAATAAAAGTGAATGAACAAAACTGCATCCATACCACTTTTACCCCATGAAGAGAAACGTGCACCCGTTACAGACTAATAATCATAACACACCCAAACACTCACGTGAAATATCTCGGAATTAATTTTGACCGCCGCACAGTCGCGCCCGTTGAGCAAACGAGGTTGCAAAAATCAAAATTTTCATGTGCGCCGACGAAGTTTTGAATAAACCCATGTTATAGGAAACTTTTCAACGATTTCAAATATGCTACTCTTAATAATATCACATTTTTAGTTTAGAAGATATAACCGTTCAAATTGACCGACTTTCGGTTTTCAAAAAAACACACAATTTTTAGTCAATTTGTTGCGATTTCAGGTGTAATATCACGAAAAATAGGTAACGAATCGCTTTATTTTTTATTAGTGTTGATTGACGTATTTATTAAATGTATAATGATAAAAAAAAATTAACTGTTTGCTTTGTGTTTCTCCTGGTAAATCACTATTTAAAAACTATCCGTTTTTTCACTTTTGACGGAAAATAAAAAAATCTATATTTTTCTATATTTGCCATATTAGCAAAACATGTTCTTTGATTATTTCTTTACATAATTCAAAAGGTTTTATTTGCCCGTACGTGCCGGTTTGGCTTCTAGAGGTAAAAAATTTAAAAAGACATGGTTGCAGAAATTGTATGGCGTGCATCCCTTACATGTTTTGACTGACAGTAGTTTGATCTAATAGTTTGAAAATTGCATTTTAAGTCGGTTGTCTATTTGTGAGCCTCTGCCAAAGTCCACTCCCAATATTCTGGTACAGACACAGGATGCACAAAAAACTACTCATTGAAATTCGCAGGTACGCACCTCACTTAAAAATTGCTTTGGAGTACAAATGGTCAAGAACAATATTGACTTATGGTAGGCACAAATCTTATTTAGACACGAGCATAATATCAAAATTACATAATTCAGGCTAAATCCATATGTATGCAGGGAACAGGTAAATTTTTAGGCATGGTAGCTTAAGCCTATATATTGCAAAATAAGCATAATGCCTGGATTAGTCTACGACTGAAAGTTGGCGCAACAAGTACTGAAACCCTGGCGTTAAACAATTTAAGTACTGAAAACATGGCGTTGAACAATTTAAAATTATGTGAACTGTTTAGTAGGTCAACCACACCAAAGTTTTTCACAGAAGCTGCTTTAGAAGAACTTGATAGCTTATACGGAAATATTGAGAGAAGTGAAATTAAAAAAAAATAATTTTTATCTGATATATGCAAATATTAAGGCAAAACGGGTGAAATCTTATCGAACCATTCAGAACTTCAACTCCAAATACGAGGACTGGCTTAATGAAGACACCATCCTGGATATATTGGCAGTAAATAAACCCACCACATCAACCAGAGGAGCAAAAGGAAGGCCAAAAGGATTAAGGAAAGCATTCCCACGCCCACAAACGCACACATTAAAAAGTATGGTACCGAAGAAGCCTTGGCCTTGTTTATGGACTTACACCTTTCCAAAGAAAAATATGAGATACTACGGGCATCCTTGATGCGACACGGGGCTGACGTTTTACCAGGATACAAGCATATTACGCATGACAAAATAAATTCACGACCACTGCATACGGAGTTTACGGAAGTCTCTGTGAAAGCCAATCTGCAGGATCTCATGGGCCATACAGCAAAACGGTTGTTGGAGAGTCTTACTGAAAATGAGGTGAAAATTCTTCCTGAGAAACTGACATTGATCAGCAAATGGGGCTGCGATGGATCATCCGGACAAAGCGTTTATAAGCAAAGGATATCTTCCGATGACGCTACAATATCGGAGGGAAATATGTTTATGGCATCTGTTGTTCCTTTGTTTCAGTTTGCAAGGGAATCGGCAGAACTCATAAGGACCACGGTGAAGGACAGTGAAGAACAAATAAGCAAGATTAAGCCTACAAAGCTGCAAATTGGAGAAGGAAAATATATTGAATGCAATTACGAGTTCCACCTGACCATTGTTGACGGAAAAGTCGTAAACGAACTGACAGGAACAACCTCAACATTGTCATGCCCGATTTGCAAAAAGAGTCAGAAGAACTTTGGTAATTTAAACGATTCTACAAACGAGGAGAATTACGAATATGGAATGTCACCATTGCACGGAAGGATAAGGTGTATGGAGTTCTTGCTAAAACTGGCGTATACCCTACCGCAAGAGGAGGAAAACTTCGATGAAAATACATCAATAAAGGATAAGGTAAAGATCAGAAAGAAGCAAATACAGGATGCTTTTTTAAACAAGTTGGACTAAAAGTAGACTGTCCCAAGTACGGATACGGTAACTCAAACGATGGAAACACTTCTAGGAGATTTTTTTGAAAATGATGAGGCAGTAACTAGAATCACTGGAATTGACAATCAAATCGTGAAAAGATTGGGAACGATCTTGAATGTTTTAAACGGCAAAGAAAATGGCAATTCTACAAAATATGGAGAATATGCATCGAAAACTGCATCTCTTTTAGCAGAAATGTATCCACAAAAGAAGTTGACCCCGACCGTCCATAAAATATTGGCGCATGGCAAAGATATAATTGAGTACCAGTCTTTGCCAATTGGAGAGCTTTCTGAAGAATAACAGGAGTCTCTTAACAAATTTTATAAAAAATATAGATTGCAGAAGACATTCAAAGCATCAAGGGTAAGGCAAAATCAGGACCTCTTCAACATGTTGGCAGCATCTTCCGATACACTTGTTTCTTCCCTGCGGCATGTGAAGTCACGAATAGAGTTAGAAAATAATTATAGTTTAGAAATGATTAGTCTTTTAGATATACCTTCTCTTACGAATTGTGATGAATATTTTACAGAAAATTGAAAAAATAAATTTAAAAAAGAAGTAATTTTTTTTTTATTTGTTGGGTAATAATTTAAAACATAAAACCCTAAAGAAAAAAAATACAAACAATCTAAAAATGAAAAATATTTTTTTAAAGTTACCATAAAATTGATTTTTCTACAAATTTTAACTTTGATAACCCATAAGTAGGCCCCTACAAAGCAGAGCACCCTTTCCAAGCGCTCATTTCATAGGCTAAACATTTATCTATCATACGCTGTTTAAGCTGTTCAATTATGTTATTCGGTTCAAAAGATATGATTTTTGCAACGAAAGAACTCAAATGGCGCCACTGTGCGCCGTCTCACTTGGAATATTCACACAGATGCGAACTTACCCAAATTAAGTTGAAAATTGTACAAATGACATGGCTTATTGCCAGAAACTATAAACTAAGCAGATTGTAAATTACTTCTTCATAACTCAATAATAAAACCGATAATAATAATAAGACAGAACAGAATCCTACGAACTATTAAAAGTGCACCTGTTCTGCATGGGCGTAGCCATGCATAATGAGGACATTATTGATCATCAAAATTTATTTCGATTTATGAAAACGTAAAGAAAATATCGTAATACTTTGTATCTTTTGGGTTTGCCTTTATGTTTGATTAATTAATAAATAATAAGCATCTTGTCAGTTTAAGAACTGATCGATATTGAGATATTGGGCAAAGAGTGATGAAATATTTCAAATTAGTTTAGAAAAGTGACTCCTATATTTGTCCGTTTATACAAAATGAATTAATCTTGTGGCTGATGTTGTGTTCTACCGATTTTGACCAAACGTATATTATTTGAAAGGTATTTCTTTTTAGCCGTTTTGCAGATTTATAGATTTTTAAATTTTTTCCTTTGTTTGGGTAAATTGCATTTAAAGTTGCTACTAACACACATAAAATTATACAATGCTTTGTGTGTGTTTATTAAATTTGTTAATGTGTTTGTAATAAAAATGAGTTTGTTTTTTTGTGTTGATTTGTGAATTGGCTATAATTGATTAGCATACTTTTAGGGTCTTTATATAATGAAAAAATAAAATTTGCTAGAATTTGCACTCGAATTTCGAGGGCTGGAATCTGCTAGTAAATATAATTGTAAAAGAAATTTAAAAAAACATTTTTTTTCTATACCAATAGACATAAAATAACAGTTGACTTTGTGCGTTAGATTTTTCGACAAAAGTTCGATTCAAATTAAAGAATATTTTTCAAACTTTGTCGATATAAATGGAATAACAGGGAAATAAATTTCACAAACTTTATTTGAGACAGTCAAAAACCTAGTCCCTCATTTGAATATGTTGAGAGGGCAAGGGTATGACGGTGCCGCAAACATGTCTGGACGGCATAATGGTGTTCAAGCCATAATAAGGCAGACATTGCGCCATTGGCATCAACAATATTAGAAATAAGAAATACTTTTTTACCTTTTGCAAAATATGTAATTATTTTCGAGGGTTTTCAAAAACAACACGCTTTTGTCAACACATTTCAAGAAAGTGGACTGGATGGATTGAATGGCACGACTGTGTACAAATATTTTAAACTTCAATACCACAATTAAAGGCATGGAATATAAAGCTACGTTTTTAATGTAAGTATTCGGTAAAGGCACGTAAAAGCAAGCAAAAATATAAATTTTGGCTTCACCAACTACTCATAGAAAACGGATTCGTTGTTGCAACCGAAATTGTTGCCAACCGAATATTGATAGTCCCATGTACTAGCACATTATTCTGTTGTGATTACTAAATTATATAATATACTAGCAGTAACCCGATGCGCTTCGATACACCCCTCGTAACGAAATAAAATGCAGGGAATACGTTTTGTAGAAAACTATTTTTTTTAAATAGGAGGTGCCTCATAACTCATGAACTCAGACAAAGTTCCAAGGCTTTCAATATTACAGTACTTCAGATATATGACATTATATATTTAGTTTGTATGGGAGGTACCACGCCCACTGATCTGATTCTGCCAACTTTTTTGTCCAGTAGTAACGTTGATAATTTATGAACTCACACAAAGTCCCAAGGCTTTATCTATTACAGTACTCTAGACTACTCACATTAATAACTCGTGAACTCAGACAAAGTTCCAAGGCTTTCACTATTACAGTACTTCAGATATATGACATTATATATCTACTTTGTGTGGGAGGTACCACGCCCACTGATCGGATTCCGCCCATTTTTTAAGTACTAACGTTGATAACTTATGAACTCACACAAAGTCTCAAGACCTTACCTATTAAGGTACTCTAGATATATGACATTTAATATTTACTTCGTATGGGAGGTACCACGCCCATTGGTTCGATCACGCCCATTTTTTCGCAACTCTTCGAATTATTTAAATATGTACATGTACATAGTTTAAGAACTCTTGCTGTCGTAGTACTCCAGATATTATATGTTAAAGTTAGATGTTAAAAATTCACTTTGTATGGGAGGTGCCACGCCCACTTGAAAAATCCAAAAAACTATAGCCTATTTTTCCTTCCGGATAGGCAGCTACCTACTGTAAAAACATCGAGACGATCGGTCCAGTGGTGTAGTCTCCTATAAACCACACACAAACAAACATACACAACTCCATTTTTATATATAAGATACTAGCAGTAACCCGATGCGCTTCGCTACACCCCCCATAAGGAAATAAAAAGTAGGAAATACGTTTTGTAGAAAATTATTTTTTTTTATAGGAGGTGCCACGCCCATTAGTCTGATCCTGCCCATTTTTTGGGCACCTACTCACATTAATAACTTATGAACTCAAACAAAGTCGCAAGACTTTCACTATTATAGTACTCCAACAAAATTTGACATGAAAAGGGGCGTGAAAGGGGGCGTGTCGTAAGAAATGTTTATTTCTACCTCGCCTGGAGTATAATGTGTATACAATTTGAAGTAAATCTGTTAAAAACTATATGGGAGCAATTACGTAATTTTAAAGTGGGTGTAAAAGTGGGCGTGGGCAAAAAAAAGTACCCTATTAATCATGCCAGAGTCCCAGTTAAATGCTGTGAAAATTTCAGGAAGATCGGTCCAGAGGTTTGGTCTCCTATAAGGTACAAACAAACAAATAAACAAACACACATTCCATTTGATATATATAGATTACCGTACAATGGTAAAAACAATTGATGTTATATATAAATTCGATTGTATGAATTGTGATACTTGGTTGATACAATCGAATACTTAATTGTAATTTTTGATTGTTACAACCATTTTTAAACCAGATTAGACTGAAGAACATTTGCCAACAAACTGTTCTCAAGGAACCTCAAACGCTTAACAAACCTATTTAGAAGCACCAAATTGGTGTGATGGTAATAAATTTAGAACGTTGAAATTTTCCAACTTTGATTTAATAACCCTCTCAAATAACTTTTCAACGTTAGACAACATGGATAGCGGGCGAGAATTGCTAATATTAAAATCGTTCGGCTTTTTAATTAGAAGATAAATTTCAGCCAGTTTCCATGCCTTGGGGAAATATCCGTTGCTCAAACAATTTTTAAAAAATGATAACTAAGAACTCTATCCCTGAGAACGGTAATTAGAGAGAATATCTACTCCAGCTGATCTTTTTGCGTTCACAGGATTAATAATTTCACTTAATTCGAAAGAGTTTGTGAATACGGTCAGTATTAATTAACCGTTATTTCTAACGGAACAATGGCTATGAGTTTTAGAATAATTACTTAAAAAAGAGTTCACCGTATTAGGAACCCCTGATACATTAGTCCGGATCGGAATGTTAGGTTTATAGATGTCCGTAATATGGCAACTTTATCGGCATCTTCATAAATTGTATTCTCTGTAGTAGGAAGAGCTTTTATTTGTTTAGTCTATGGAAATCAAACCTTACAGAAAGTATAAGTAATTATATAGTTAAAATTAACAAACCAAAAATTTTTAATTAAGTGTTCAAAAATAAAATAATATTACGTTTAATAACAACAATATTTACAGATAAATCAATAAAGACATTCAGTTCATTAAAACTTTTACATATTTTCATGAAAGGGTCAGCATTTGCGTAATTCGCACGAAAAACTTGAAGAGATAATGGGATGGAAAAGCGTGTTGATCGTTGTGGAACATTAAATTTAATATTGTTGAGCAGGAAATCAGAGCAGACATCACCATGTATCAAATTTGTTAGGAATACAGCATTCAGCATAGTCCTACGACTTTTTAATGTAAGCAATTTAATTTGAGCAAGACGAGTTGTATAAGATGCAAAATCGTCAATAGGGTTCAAATATAAATTTCGCAAGCAGAAGAGAAGAAATTGTTTTTGAACAGACTCGATACGGTTACTATGGACATTATAATAATGATCCCAGATTAACGAACCGTATTCTAAAATAGGTTTTATAAGAGAAACATATAATTGTTTCGTAATGAAGGGATCTATGAACTCCTTTGCCCATCGCTTAATAAAAGCCAGCACACCACGAGCTTTATTGATTGTCATCGTAATATGTAGTACAAAATGTAATTTTATATAAAACAAGATTCCAAGATTCAGAAATTCTTTTACCAACTCCAGCTGACAGCCACCTAAAGAGTAATTTCCCAAGGCATTCCAGTTTCTAGAAAAGCGCATATTGACATTATTTTATATTTATATCCATCAGGTTGAATTTACACCACATGTAAAAACTGTCTAAGTCTTGTTGACGGTATATTTCATCAGATAATTTGTTGACCATTGTTAAACTCGCGATTTACTGAAGTAGTTAATTGCAACAGATTTGTCATCACTGAGCAGTCTTTCCGAAATTCATTCAATTTCATTCACTATTAGTTTATTAAAACCTTTTTGCTTCATATTGCCAATTATTCTATAAACTTCCTTAAAAGCCGTTGGTCCTGACCTTATATGCTCCATTCTCTTACTAAATTCCTTAGCTTGATGCACCTCGCCCTTTTGTTTAATAATAGACTTAAGGAATTGAATTTATCCACTTATAGTGCGGTACTTGAATGAACTTCTATTTCTGTTTCTCTAAAAAATCCTTTTTAGTTTCCTTATACTTTCAGGGGCTATAAATCTTTTGTTATTCAATTCGATTCTTTTCGAATGTCTTTCCACCTCACTGTTGATACAATTACTAAACCGAGAAATACTTTTATCGATTTCGCAGTTTTCTAAGCTTCGTCACAACGTCACTACGGAATTCATCACAGTTGGTGTCCTAAAATGAATTAAATACTTTAGGAGGAGACTAAATTAGATCCAGATCAGAAAATTTAAATACCAATTTCAATGGAAAATGATCCGAGAACGTAGGTAAACCAGTTGTGTGAAAATTTCGATTTATCGAGTCAACTAGACGTGTGCTCATTTGGAAATAATCCATACAAGGAGGTGCTTCAGGAAAACAATCTGGTAAAATTTGTACCCGAACAGTTCAACCAATCATAAAAGGTTTGACCATTCATTATTAACAACATCGCCCCAGTATATGCTCCTGGAATTGAAGTCTCCGCCAACAAAAACACCATCAAAAGTGATTGGAAAATCTTTAATAGTAAGCAGACTAGTTTTAAGATCTTGGCTGAAAAAGTTATACGGAAGGTAAACATTACCCAACAGAAATTTTTTATTTTGCCCTGAGAAAGATAAATTAAGTTCCAGGAAGCAATTAGGAAATTTTAAATTAGATATGTTAATAGAGTTAAATTTATTATGTACTTTTGTTAATAAGTATTTCTACGCCCTGACTAGAGTTATCTCAACAACATTGTAATTATCAATATTAACTTTCGGGTTTTTACGAAAATGAGTTCCTTGAACGAAAGAAATATCAATTTTATGAAAATTAAGAATTTTTTCTAATTCGATACGTATGCTTAATTCGACTAACGACGACCTTACATTATATTTAGAAACATTAAATTATTACGGACCATAGTTGGAGAGCACTTCTTTAAATAAATTGCCACACTCTATTATTGTTATTTCTATAGACAGGGTTTTGTACAGATTTAGAAAATTTTAAAATTTTCGATTCTAACGTTTGAACTTTCGGCTTCTTAAAATATTCTCCGAGTTTTAAGAATTCTTCCACGATTGGAGGTAATTTTATTTTTATAGGAATGGAAAAGAGTAGCGAAAGGAAATTTTTGATTAACAATTTGGCTGCTTGAAGTAGCTGAATTAACTTTGTCCTTCTCATTCATTCTCTCCTGATTTTGGATTTAGCTAACAGTTAACTTTTATTCTTCATACAGACTTTGTAAGCTGGACAGCCTTTATAATGTCCGGTTTCGTTATAATTTACACAAATTGGGGAAGAATCACCATATTTCACACTACAAAAGCCTGGTTCATGATACAAGTTACATTTTACACATTTAAATTTAGAATTACAGTTTCGAGCTGAGTCTCCCCACAATTGGCATCTATAACATTGAACCTTGGGTGATTCCCAAATAATAGATTTTTCAAAATAAAGCACATTTTATTTACATCATTTAATCTTTTTTTTTTTTTTAGCTTGCTTTACAGTAACAACAAATAAACCAGTATCATAACTATTTTTTGCGAAAATTGCGTGACTAAATGGTAAAGACCTTTTAAAATAACCGAAGCTTTTCTCAGTTCAAGCGGAGTAAAAGGGTACGAATTTTTATTACGAGTCCTCAAAATCTCCATCATTTCTAAATATGCTGATAGTTCTTCGAAATAAAGTTTGCTTCTGTTTCTAGAAGAATTAACAATTTTATATGACACTTTGGGCGTTATATTGTTTAATTGGTCAACAAGTTTGTTAACATTAACACCATGAAAAATAATCGGTGAACAAAACTTTTTCCTTACCTGTTTACCAGAGTTTTTTCCAACATTATTGCTGTTGAGATCAAAATTTTTATTGTGTGTGGATATATTCTCATTCACCTCTATATTTAGTTGTCCCAATAATTCAAAACGATTGTGTGAAATTGCAGAAAATTCAAAGCTGGAAACGTCTAAATTTGTCTTAGGTGTGATCTTTCCCTGACTGGGAGTCACCATCTCGCCAATTAGATTTCTCTTGTGTCTTTTTGATTTGACCTCTAGAAAGTCATTATCATTATCAATAACGTTGGAGTTAAGTTCCATTTCACTTTCATCCATCTCGTACTGTGTGGGAATTCCACTTTGTAACATCAAGTTGCCGATAATATTGCATACAGTTGTAACGCCGTTATCTGGTAGCAATTTAATTGCGTTTGATACCGTGGCTGTTCACTTACATGTACAGTATCCATATTGTTATCAAATAATAATCATGGCTTATTAATTTACATATATTTTATTAAATCCAGAAATTTATATTATCTCTAATATACATACATATAAAAAAACAATTATTTGTTTCCTTTTTTAAAATAAATTGAAAATAATTTTTATTTTTGCAATTTCCTTTCAGTTAGAAATTCGAAAGCAATTTTCAAGTTTTGGATTTCGATTCTTGTAACCGAAAATTAATTATAAATACAGAATTAATTTGCAGTATATTAACTAACAATTTGTTACGATATCTGTTAAATTTTGTTGTTATAATTAAATTAATAGTTGCAATCGCCAATATTAAGGATTGAAGCAAAATATATTGGATTGAAATTAGTTGCCTCGTTTGTAAAGACTACGATTGATAAACGAAACTAATTTTGATATTGTAGGTACTTTAGTTTTATAGGAGTTAAATTTATGAGGCAGTTTATGAAGAAATTGTATTGCATTTCAAACTATTAATATTTTCAAAAAAAATTGTAATGGTTAATGAATGCTACTACCTTGCACAAATATGGGGTGGGTAACTCTTTGAAGAAGCTATCAAATTGCAGATATTTTTTATTTAATAAAAACTTTTAACTTATGGGACGACACACTGTCTAAAACAGGTTCAGATAGTAGTCATCTGTATACGCTTGATTTGCATTTGAGATACTTATATAAAGACTTTTTTTGAATACAAAAGTAACAGACTTCCAAATAAATTGTCTATGATAACTCTCGATAGAAATGTGTAAAATCTAAATATCTTAATGCAAAAGATAGACATTATGGGCTTGAGTGCAATATAGCAAACCTGTTAAGCCAGATTAGAAATCATAATCACCAAAATATGTCGGTGCAAAGGAACACAAGAATCTACAAGTCGCTTGATCACTACATTTGCAAAAATTATTTTAAAGAAACGGGTTGGGTATAAAATTCTGTTTGACGAAAATTCTGGTTTACAAAATTCTGTTTTACAAAATTCTGTTTTTCAAAATTCTGGTTTCCAAAATTCTGTTTTTCAAAATTCTGTTTCACAAAATTCTGGTTCACAAAATTCTGCTTGTAATTGCATTTTCAGTTAAATAAAAAATTATTTGAAAAAAAATCGCGCGATTTTCTTCAAATAATTTTTTATTTAACTGAAAATGCAATTACAAACACATACATAACAAGTAAGAAAATTATAGTCGGTCTAGACCGACTATACGATACCCTATACCATGCGTTTAGAAACCCTATATCTTAGGCCCAACTAACTGGACATAGAAAATAAGCAAAAACCAATTTTGAATGGGATTTTTATTAATTTATTTGGCTGCAGATATGAAAAAGTTCATATCAGATGCTATATCTATATGGGGACTAGGTCCAAAAATGGACCGATCCTGATCATGTTTGGTAAAGTCTCTTGTATTTTGCAAAAATATATACAAGCAAAATTTGAGAAGAATCAGTGCAATATTTTTGTTTTTTAATAGATTTAAGTGAAGATCGGGAAGCAGCTCTATATGGGGTCAAAGGGATCATTTTTGGACTACTCATTAATGGATGTAATGAACGCATACAAAGCCAATTTGAGTAAGATCTATATGACAATTTGGATCTTATGGCAATTTATGTCGATTTCATATGGGTAATTTGTATGGGGGCTAGGTCTGAACATGGACCGATTCTCACCAATTTCAATAGCGTTGATCCCATGGCCGATGAAAGCTAATGTACCAAATTTCATCAAAATATATTCATATTTACGACCTGCAGTTTGATTACAAGCTTTACATGGACACACAGACGGACGGACGGACGGACATTGTTAAATCAACTCAGAAAGTGATTCTGATTCGATCGGTATAATTAAAGATGGGTCTAGGTCAAATATTTTTGGTTGTTACAAACAGCAGCACAAAGTCATTATACCCAAACCACATAGTGGTATAGGGTATAAATACTGTTTAAAAAAACCACTTTGCAAATTTAAATAAAATGCATCACATACACTGTGTTGTTTGGTCAAAAATTATGTTCCAAATAGTGCAACAATCGGTGGTAATTACAAACCAAAAATGTCGCGATTACCTTCCCTCGAAGTACGCGCAAAAACGAAAAATAGGATACACACGGAATGAAATGGGAGTTTTCAGAGAGCCGCAAGCAATAGATGAAATAGATTACCCTCTAAATTTATACGTTTTGGATAACGAATTATTTATATTGGCAGAATAGAAAGTGGGAGATGGATATATGGTTATATTCGGCACAAAATCATCAATTCAACTTCTACAACACAACGATTGTTGGCTCGTTGACGGCACTTTTGATGTTGTGCCCACAATAATGCGCGAACTCTTTTCCGTTCATGGAAGGATTGAACGAGGTCGTCCAACTCCTATTCTGCCTAATGTACAAAAAATCTGCAGTACTCTATGAATAATTTTTTGAACGCGTCTTTATGCTTTGGAATATGGAGTTTTTTTAAGCCTAATCGTATTATATCTGACTTCGAAGTTGGTCTCGTGTCAGCAGCTAGAAAATGCTTTCCAGATTCGCAGATACGAGGGTGCTTTTTCCATTTTTCCCAGATATTGTGGCGCCGTATTCAAAAAGAAAGGTAAGAATTTTTAATAACTTTTATAATTTATAGTAATGAACTTGTAATATGTACAACATTATCATTTCAGATTGGTTACTAAGTACGGAAATGACGAAAATTTCTCACAGCAAGTAAGATGTTTAAAAGCGCTTGCGTATGTTCGTCCAGAAAAGGTTGCCAAATATTATTCGAAGCTCCGAAGAACATTTGAAGACGAAGATATTATTAAATTGGCCACCTGGTTCGAGGCCAATTATGTCTATAACGCTCGTAAATACCCACCTGAATTTTGGACGATATTTGATTGCGAGTATTCTGAAAAATACCCGAAAACTACAAACAATGTCGAGTCATGGCACCGACGTTTGAGTGTTGTAGTTGGACGAAAAAAAAGTGGACTCTACAAAATTGTAGAACATTTAAAAGGGAATTAATCTATTCTCAAAATATTGTCTCAAAGATTCAGAATGGAGAAAAATTAAAAAAAAATAAATAAAAGAAATGTAAAAAAAAAAAAATATTTCACGTATTGTAAAAAAATTTAATCGTTTAAGAAAACTAGAATATTTAAAAAGAATAGCAAAAACTTAGTTTATAATTAATTAAATATTGTTATCAGTTAAATTGAATTGCTATGATTTTTTATTATTTTTAACTTTGTCTTAATTTAATTGATTTTTAACTAATTTGTGTTTTTATTTAATGTTTATTTTTTTACTTTTAAATTAATATGTTTAAATTAAATGATATGAATTTTTTTAGATCGATACGTTATTATATGTAACATTTCTTATTCATAATAAACTGGCTTTAATTCTTAATAAATAATTTAACGGCATTTTATATTTTTTTTTCTCATAATGAAGGGGGAATAACATATTTCAAAAACCAGAATTTTAATAGACAGAATTTTATTAAAAACAGAATTTTGTAAAACAGAATTTTGTAAAACAGAATTTTGTAAAACAGAATTTTAGTCAGACAGAATTTTTAAAAAAAAAAAAAACAGAATTTTTGTAAGACAGAATTTTGGAAAACAGAATTTTGTGGCTATCCCTAAAGAAACATATAGAAGAAACAATATATCAGGAATATTCAATGCGGCCTTGTCGTTCTGAATAGCAACTACTTTAACAGCTTTAATAACAAATGTGAGTTATGTAATCTAAATGAAGTTGAAAATGTAACTTACTTTTTTGGAAGGTGTCCGATTCTAAAAGAAAATTGGATAAGTGGTTTTAACTAAGAATGAAATCATCATAAATTTTCAAAAAGTTGTGCGAGATGAAAGCTGGAGCAATTTAGTAGCTTTTATTTTCAAAGCCTTATTATATAAAAAGTTAATATTAAATGAATTCCTAATTAGAAAAAATTTTAAATATTAAGAAAAAAAACCTCAAATTAAACCTCCGAATGACGTCACACAGTGGTGCCACTTGAGGTTTTTCGTTGCAAAAATCATAACATTTGAACCAATTGAGATAATCAAATAAGTTAAAAGGCACATGATAGATAATTAACCAACCTATAAATATAAATGTTTGAACAAAGTGCTACCTACACCTTCTAGATGCTTACTTATGGGTTATCAAAAGTTTAAATTTTACGGCATGCAGTAAATCATGTTCATGCTAACTAAAAAACATGATTTTATACAATTTTATATTTTTTAAGTTTCCTGTTCAAGTTTTTTATATTCTAAAATTATTATCCATAGATAAAAAAAAAAAAAATTATATTATTTTCCATCGAAGCTGAAAAGTAGTGAAAAAATAGACAATTGGTAAACAGCGATATAACTGGAGAATCACAAAGCAAATAGTATTTTTTTTAATAATATATTGAATAAATACATAAGTCAATAGAATATATATATTAAATATATATATATGTATATTAAACCTAAAACTGGACCAAATTGCCTAAAAATTGTGTGTTTTTTTATATCCTCCACACCTCATTTACAGACGGTATATATAGGTATAGGCTTGTCATTCCGTTTGTAACGTACCGAAATAAATTCCGGACACCCCAAAACCATATTCTGTTGGTCATTATAATAAGGGAAGTTGATTTAGCGATGACCGTATGTCCGTCTGTCTGTTGAAAACACGATCACGCCGTCAATATTTAAGCTAGACCGTTCGTTTTGTATAAAATCGTTTATTACCATCCCAAAGGAGTCGCTATTAAAATCGGTTAAAGGGGTCACGAGATATCAATGAAACTTTGGAAAAACATTGGCCTAAGCAAGTATTACCATATTTTTTTTTATCGTTAAAATTAAAAATTAAAAATTCAAAATTAAAAATTAATAATTAAAAATTAAAAATTAAAAATTAAAAATTAAAAATTAAAAATTAAAAATTAAAAATCAAAAATTAAAAATTAAAAATTAAAAATTAAAAATTAAAAATTAAAAATTAAAAATTAAAAATTAAAAATTAAAAATTAAAAATTAAAAATTAAAAATTAAAAATTAAAAATTAAAAATTAAAAATTAAAAATTAAAAATTAAAAATTAAAAATTAAAAATTAAAAATTAAAAATTAAAAATTAAAAATTAAAAATTAAAAATTAAAAATTAAAAATTAAAAATTAAAAATTAAAAATTAAAAATTAAAAATTAAGAACTAAAAATCAAAAATTAAAAATTAAACATTAAAAATTAAAAATTAAAAATTAAAAATTAAAAATTTAAAAATTAAAAATTAAAAATTAAAAATTAAAAATTAAAAATTAAAAATTAAAAATTAAAAATAAAAAATTAAAAATTAAAAATTAAAAATTAAAAATTAAAAATTAAAAATTAAAAATTAAAAATTAAAAATTAAAAATTAAAAATTAAAAATTAAAAATTAAAAATTAAAAATTAAAAATTAAAAATTAAAAATTAAAAATTAAAAATTAAAAATTAAAAATTAAAAATTAAAAATTAAAAATTAAAAATTAAAAATTAAAAATTAAAAATTAAAAATTAAAAATTAAAAATTAAAAATTAAAAATTAAAAATTAAAAATTAAAAATTAAAAATTAAAAATTAAAAATTAAAAATTAAAAATTAAAAATTAAAAATTAAAAATTAAAAATTAAAAATTAAAAATTAAAAATTAAAAATTAAAAATTAAAAATTAAAAATTAAAAATTAAAAATTAAAAATTAAAAATTAAAAATTAAAAATTAAAAATTAAAAACTAAAAATCAAAAATTAAAAATTAAAAATTAAACATTAAAAATTAAAAATTAAAAATTTAAAAATTAAAAATTAAAAATTAAAAATTAAAAATAAAAAATTAAAAATTAAAAATTAAAAATTAAAAATTAAAAATTAAAAATTAAAAATTAAAAATTAAAAATTAAAAATTAAAAATTAAAAATTAAAAATTAAAAATTAAAAAATTAAAATTAAAAATTAAAAATTAAAAATTAAAAATTAAAAATTAAAAATTAAAAATTAAAAATTAAAAATTAAAAATTAAAAATTAAAAATTAAAAATTAAAAATTAAAAATTAAAAATTAAAAACTAAAAATTAAAAATTAAAAATTAAAAATTTAAAATTAAAAATTAAAAATTAAAAATTAAAAATTAAAAATTAAAAATTAAAAATTAAAAATTAAAAATTAAAAATTAAAAATTAAAAATTATAAATTAAAAATTAAAAATTAAAAATTAAAAATTAAAAATTAAAAATTAAAAATTAAAAATTAAAAATTAAAAACTAAAAATTAGAAATTAAAAATTAAAAATTAAAAATTAAAAATTAAAAATTAAAAATTAAAAATTAAAAATTAAAAATTAATAATTAGAAATTAAAAAATAAAAATTAAATATTAATAAATAAACATTAAAAATTAAAAATTAAAATTAAAAATTAAAAATTAAAAATTAAAAATTAAAAATTAAAAATTAAAATTAAAAATTAAAAATTAAAAATTAAAAATTAAAAATTAAAAATTAAAAAATAAAAATTAAAAATTAAAAATTAAAAATTAAAAATTAAAAAAAATTAAAAATTAAAAATTAAAAATTAAAAATTAAAATTAAAAATTAAAAATTAAAAATTAAAAATTAAAAATTAAAAATTAAAAATTAAAAAATTAAAAATTAAAAATTAAAAATTAAAAATTAAAAATTAAAAATTAAAAATTAAAAATTAAAAATTAAAAATTAAAAATTAAAAATTAAAAATTAAAAATTAAAAATTAAAAATTAAAAATTAAAAATTAAAAATTAAAAATTAAAAATTAAAAATTAAAAATTAAAAATTAAAAATTAAAAATTAAAAATTAAAAACTAAAAACTAAAAATTAAAAATTAAAAATTAAAAATTAAAAATTAAAAATTAAAAATTAAAATTAAAAATTAAAAATTAAAAATTAAAAATTAAAAATTAAAAATTAAAAATTAAAAATTAAAAATTAAAAATTAAAATTAAAAATTAAAAATTAAAAATTAAAAATTAAAAATTAAAAATTAAAAATTAAAAATTAAAAATTAAAAATTAAAAATTAAAAATTAAAAATTAAAAATTAAAAATTAAAAATTAAAAATTAAAAATTAAAAATTAAAAATTAAAAATTAAAAATTAAAAATTAAAAATTAAAAATTAAAAATTAAAATTAAAAAATAAAAATTAATAATTAAAAATTAAAAATTAAAAATTCAAAATTAAATAATTAAAAAAATTAAAAATTAAAAATTAAAAATTAAAAATTAAAAATTAAAAATTAAAAATCAAAAATTAAAAATTAAAAATTAAAAATTAAAAATTAAAAATTAAAAATTAAAAATTAAAAATTAAAAATTAAAAATTAAAAATTAAAAATTAAAAATTAAAAATTAAAAATTAAAAATTAAAAATTAAAAATTAAAAATTAAAATTAAAAATTAAAAATTAAAAATTAAAAATTAAAAATTAAAAATTAAAAATTAAAATTAAAAATTAAAAATTAAAAACTAAAAATCAAAAATTAAAAATTAAACATTAAAAAATA
>OY821519.1:182257995-182260495 GCA_963682025.1 Cordilura impudica
CGTTTTGTATAAAATCGTTTATTACCATCCCAAAGGAGTCGCTATTAAAATCGGTTAAAGGGGTCACGAGATATCAATGAAACTTTGGAAAAACATTGGCCTAAGCAAGTATTACCATATTTTTTTTTATCGTTAAAATTAAAAATTAAAAATTCAAAATTAAAAATTAATAATTAAAAATTAAAAATTAAAAATTAAAAATTAAAAATTAAAAATTAAAAATTAAAAATCAAAAATTAAAAATTAAAAATTAAAAATTAAAAATTAAAAATTAAAAATTAAAAATTAAAAATTAAAAATTAAAAATTAAAAATTAAAAATTAAAAATTAAAAATTAAAAATTAAAAATTAAAAATTAAAAATTAAAAATTAAAAATTAAAAATTAAAAATTAAAAATTAAAAATTAAAAATTAAAAATTAAAAATTAAAAATTAAAAATTAAAAATTAAAAATTAAAAATTAAAAATTAAAAATTAAAAATTAAGAACTAAAAATCAAAAATTAAAAATTAAACATTAAAAATTAAAAATTAAAAATTAAAAATTAAAAATTTAAAAATTAAAAATTAAAAATTAAAAATTAAAAATTAAAAATTAAAAATTAAAAATTAAAAATAAAAAATTAAAAATTAAAAATTAAAAATTAAAAATTAAAAATTAAAAATTAAAAATTAAAAATTAAAAATTAAAAATTAAAAATTAAAAATTAAAAATTAAAAATTAAAAATTAAAAATTAAAAATTAAAAATTAAAAATTAAAAAATTAAAAATTAAAAATTAAAAATTAAAAATTAAAAATTAAAAATTAAAAATTAAAAATTAAAAATTAAAAATTAAAAATTAAAAATTAAAAATTAAAAATTAAAAATTAAAAATTAAAAATTAAAAATTAAAAATTAAAATTAAAAATTAAAAATTAAAAATTAAAAATTAAAAATTAAAAATTAAAAATTAAAAATTAAAAATTAAAAATTAAAAATTAAAAATTAAAAATTAAAAATTAAAAATTAAAAATTAAAAATTAAAAATTAAAAACTAAAAATCAAAAATTAAAAATTAAAAATTAAACATTAAAAATTAAAAATTAAAAATTTAAAAATTAAAAATTAAAAATTAAAAATTAAAAATAAAAAATTAAAAATTAAAAATTAAAAATTAAAAATTAAAAATTAAAAATTAAAAATTAAAAATTAAAAATTAAAAATTAAAAATTAAAAATTAAAAATTAAAAATTAAAAAATTAAAATTAAAAATTAAAAATTAAAAATTAAAAATTAAAAATTAAAAATTAAAAATTAAAAATTAAAAATTAAAAATTAAAAATTAAAAATTAAAAATTAAAAATTAAAAATTAAAAATTAAAAACTAAAAATTAAAAATTAAAAATTAAAAATTTAAAATTAAAAATTAAAAATTAAAAATTAAAAATTAAAAATTAAAAATTAAAAATTAAAAATTAAAAATTAAAAATTAAAAATTAAAAATTATAAATTAAAAATTAAAAATTAAAAATTAAAAATTAAAAATTAAAAATTAAAAATTAAAAATTAAAAATTAAAAACTAAAAATTAGAAATTAAAAATTAAAAATTAAAAATTAAAAATTAAAAATTAAAAATTAAAAATTAAAAATTAATAATTAGAAATTAAAAAATAAAAATTAAATATTAATAAATAAACATTAAAAATTAAAAATTAAAAATTAAAAATTAAAAATTAAAAATTAAAAATTAAAAATTAAAAATTAAAAATTAAAAATTAAAAATTAAAAATTAAAAATTAAAAATTAAAAATTAAAAAATAAAAATTAAAAATTAAAAATTAAAAATTAAAAATTAAAAATTAAAAATTAAAAATTAAAAATTAAAAATTAAAAATTTAAAATTAAAAATTAAAAATTAAAAATTAAAATTAAAAATTAAAAATTAAAAATTAAAAATTAAAAATTAAAAATTAAAAATTAAAAATTAAAAATTAAAAATTAAAAATTAAAAATTAAAAATTAAAAATTAAAAATTAAAAATTAAAAATTAAAAATTAAAAATTAAAAATTAAAAATTAAAAATTAAAAATTAAAAATTAAAAATTAAAATTAAAAATTAAAAATTAAAAATTAAAAATTAAAAATTAAAAATTAAAAATTAAAATTAAAAATTAAAAATTAAAATTAAAAATTAAAAATTAAAAATTAAAAATTAAAAATTAAAAATTAAAAATTAAAAATTAAAAATTAAAAATTAAAAATTAAAAATTAAAAATTAAAATTAAAAATTAAAAATTAAAAATTAAAAATTAAAAATTAAAAATTAAAAATTAAAAATTAAAAATTAAAAATTAAAAATTAAAAATTAAAAATTAAAAATTAAAAATTAAAAATTAAAAATTAAAAATTAAAAATTAAAAATTAAAAATTAAAAATTAAAAATTAAAAATTAAAAATTAAAAATTAAAAATTAAAAATTAAAAAATAAAAATTAATAATTAAAAATTAAAAATTAAAA
>OY821519.1:182265495-182497995 GCA_963682025.1 Cordilura impudica
TTAAAAATCAAAATTAAAAATTAAAAATTAAAAATTATAAATTATAAATTAAAAATAAAAAATAAAAAATTAAAAATTAAAAATTAAAAATTAAAAATTAAAAATTAAAAATTAAAAATTAAAAATTAAAAATTTAAAATTAAAAATTAAAAATTAAATATTAAAAATTAAAAATTAAAATTAAAATTAAAATTAAAATTAAAATTAAAATTAAAATTAAAATTAAAATTAAAATTAAAATTGAAAATTAAAAATTAAAAATTAAAAATAAAAATTAAAAATTTAAAATTTAAAATTTAAAATTAAAATTTAAAATTAATAATTAAAATTTTAAATTAAAATTAAAAATTAAAAATTAAAAATTAAAAATTAAAAATTAAAAATTAAAAATTAAAAATTAAAAATTAAAAATTAAAAATCAAAAATTAAAAATTAAAAATTAAAAATTAAAAATTAAAAATTAAAAATTAAAAATTAAAAATTAAAAATTAAAAATTAAAAATTAAAAATTAAAAATTAAAAATTAAAAATTAAAAATTAAAAATTAAAAATTAAAAATTAAAAAATTAAAAATTAAAAATTAAAAATTAAAAATTAAAAATTAAAAATTAAAAATTAAAAATTAAAAATTAAAATTAAAAATTAAAAATTAAAAATTAAAAATTAAAAATTAAAAATTAAAAATTAAAAATTAAAAATTAAAAATTAAATATTAAAAATTAAAAATTAAAAATTAAAAATTAAAAATTAAAAATTAAAAATTAAAAATTAAAAATTAAAAATTAAAATTAAAAATTAAAAATTAATAATTAAAAATTAAAAAATAAAAATTATATATTAATAATTAAAAATTAAAAATTAAAAATTAAAAATTAAAAATTAAAAATTAAAAATTAAAATTAAAAATTAAAAATTAAAAATTAAAAATAAAATTAAAAACTAAAAGTTAAATATTAAAAATTAAAAATTAAAAATTAGAAATTAACAATTAAAAATTAAAAATTAAAAATTAAAAATTAAAAAGTAAAAATTAAAAATTAAAAATTAAAAATTAAAAATTAAAAATTAAAAATTAAAAATTAAAAATTAAAAATTAAAAATTAAAAATTAAAAATTAAAAATTAAAAATTAAAAATTAAAAATTAAAATTAAAAATTAATAATTAAAAATTAAAAATATAAAAATTAAAAATAAAAATAAAAAATTCAAAATTTAAAATTAAAAATTAAAAATTAAAAATTAAAAATTAAAAATTAAAAATTAAAAATTAAAAATTAAAAATTAAAAATTAAAAATTAAAAATTAAAAATTAAAAATTAAAAATTAAAAATTAAAAATTAAAAATTAAATATTAAAAATTAAAAATTAAAAATTAAAAATTAAAAATTAAAAATTAAAAATTAAAAATTAAAAATTAGAAATTAAAAATTAATTAATTAAAAATTAAAAATTAAAAATTAAAAATTAAACATTAAAAATTAAAAATTAAAAATTAAAAATTAAAAATTAAAAATTAAAAATTAAAATTAAAAATTAAAAATTAAAAATTAAAAATTAAAAATTAAAAATTAAAAATTAAAAATTAAAAATTAAAAATTAAAAATTAAAAATTAAAAATTAAAAATTAAAAATTAAAAATTAAAATTAAAATTAAAAATTAAAAATTAAAAATTAAAAATTAAAAATTAAAAATTAAAAATTAAAAATTAAAAATTAAAAATTAAAAATTAAAAATTAAAAATTAAAAATTAAAAATTAAAAATTAAAAATTAAAAATTAAAAATTAAAAATTAAAAATTAAAAATTAAAAATTAAAAATTAAAAATTAAAAATTAAAAATTAAAAATTAAAAATTAAAAATTAAAAATTAAAAATTAAAAATTAAAAATTAAAAATTAAAAATTAAAAATTTTAAAAATTAAAAATTAAAAATTAAAAATTAAAAATTAAAAATTAAAAATTAAAAATTAAAAATTAAAAATTAAAAATTAAAAATTAAAAATTAAAAATTAAAAATTAAAAATTAAAAATTAAAAATTAAAAATTAAAAATTAAAAATTAAAAATTAAAAATTAAAAATTAAAAATTAAAAATTAAAAATTAAAAATTAAAAATTAAAAATTAAAAATTAAAAATTAAAAATTAAAAATTAAAAATTAAAAATTAAAATTAAAAATTAAAATTAAAATTAAAAATTAAAAATTAAAAATTAAAAATTAAAAATTAAAAATTAAAAATTAAAAATTAAAAATTAAAAATTAAAAATTAAAAATTAAAAATTAAAAATTAAAAATTAAAAATTAAAACTTAAAAATTAAAAATTAAAAATTAAAAATTAGAAATTAAAAATTAAAAATTAAAAATTAAAAATTAAAAATTAAAAATTAAAAATTAAAAATTAAAAATTAAAAATTAAAAATTAAAAATTAAAAATTAAAAATTAAAAATTAAAAAATAAAAATTAAAAATTAAAAATTAAAAATAAAAAATTATAGTTAAAAATTAAAAATTAAAAATTAAAAATTAAAAATTAAAAATTAAAAATTAAAAACTAAAAGTTAAATATTAAAAATTAAAAATTAAAAATTAGAAATTAACAATTAAAAATTAAAAATTAAAAATTAAAAATTAAAAAGTAAAAATTAAAAATTAAAAATTAAAAATTAAAAATTAAAAATTAAAAATTAAAAATTAAAAATTAAAAATTAAAAATTAAAAATTAAAAATTAAAAATTAAAAATTAAAAATTAATAATTAAAAATTAAAAAATAAAAATTATATATTAATAAATAAACATTAAAAATTAAAAATTAAAAACTAAAAGTTAAATATTAAAAATTAAAAATTAAAAATTAGAAATTAACAATTAAAAATTAAAAATTAAAAATTAAAAATTAAAAAGTAAAAATTAAAAATTAAAAATTAAAAATTAAAAATTAAAAATTAAAAATTAAAAATTAAAAATTAAAAATTAAAAATTAAAAATTAAAAATTAAAAATTAAAAATTAAAAATTAAAAATTAAAAATTAAAAATTAAAAATTAAAAATTAAAAATTAAAAATTAAAAATTAAAAATTAAAAATTAAAAATTAAAAATTAAAAATTAAAAATTATAAATTATAAATTAAAAATAAAAAATTAAAAATTAAAAATTAAAAATTAAAAATTAAAAATTAAAAATTAAAAATTAAAAATTAAAAATTAAAAATTAAAAATTAAAAATTAAAAATTAAAAATTAAAAATTAAAAATTAAAAATTAAAAATTAAAAATTAAAAATTAAAAATTAAAAATTAAATATTAAAAATTAAAAATTAAAATTAAAATTAAAAATAAAAATTAAAATTAAAATTAAAATTAAAATTAAAATTAAAATTAAAATTGAAAATTAAAAATTAAAAATTAAAAATTAAAAATTAAAAATTAAAAATAAAAATTAAAAATTTAAAATTTAAAATTAAAATTTAAAATTAACAATTAAAATAAAAATTAAAAATTAAAAATTAAAAATTAAAAATTAAAAATTAAAAATTAAAAATTAAAAATTAAAAACTAAAAATTAAAAATTAAAAATTAGAAATTAAAAAATTAAAAATTAAAAATTAAAAATTAAAAATTAAAAATTAAAAATTAAAAATTAAAAATTAAAAATTAAAAATTAAAAATTAAAAATTAAAAATTAAAAATTAAAAATTAAAAATTAAAAATTATAAATTATAAATTAAAAATAAAAAATAAAAAATTAAAAATTAAAAATTAAAAATTAAAAATTAAAAATTAAAAATTAAAAATTAAATATTAAAAATTAAAAATTAAAATTAAAATTAAAATTAAAATTAAAACTGAAAATTAAAAATTAAAAATAAAAATTAAAAATTTAAAATTTAAAATTTAAAATTAAAATTTAAAATTAATAATTAAAATTTTAAATTAAAATTAAAAATTAAAAATTAAAAATTAAAAATTAAAAATTAAAAATTAAAAATTAAAAATTAAAAATTAAAAATTAAAAATTAAAAATTAAAAATTAAAAATTAAAAATTAAAAATTAAAAATTAAAAATTAAAAATTAAAAATTAAAAATTAAAAATTAAAAATTAAAAATTAAAAATTAAAAATTAAAAATTAAAAATTAAAAATTAAAAATTAAAAATTAAAAATTAAAAATTAAAAATTAAATATTAAAAATTAAAAATTAAAAATTAAAAATTAAAAATTAAAAATTAAAAATTAATAATTAAAAATTAAAAAATAAAAATTAAATATTAATAATTAAAAATTAAAAATTAAAAATTAAAAATTAAAAATTAAAAATTAAAAATTAAAAATTAAAAACTTAAAGTTAAATATTAAAAATTAAAAATTAAAAATTAGAAATTAACAATTAAAAATTAAAAATTAAAAATTAAAAATTAAAAATTAAAAAGTAAAAATTAAAAATTAAAAATTAAAAATTAAAAACTAAAAATTAAAAATTAAAAATTAAAAATTAAAAATTAAAAATTAAAAATTAAAAATTAAAAATTAAAAATTAAAAATTAAAAATTAAAAATTAAAAATTAAAATTAAAAATTAATAATTAAAAATTAAAAATATAAAAATTAAAAATTAAAAATTAAAAATTAAAAATAAAAATTAAAAATTAAAAATTAAAAATTCAAAATTTAAAATTAAAAATTAAAAATTAAAAATTAAAAATTAAAAATTAAAAATTAAAAATTAAAAATTAAAAATTAAAAATTAAAAATTAAAAATTAAAAATTAAAAATTAGAAATTAAAAATTAAAAATTAAAAATTAAAAATTAAAAATTAAAAATTAAAAATTAAAAATTAAAAATTAAAAATTAAAAATTAAAAATTAAAAATTAAAAATTAAAAATTAAAAATTAAAAATTAAAAATTAAAAATTAAAAATTAAAAATTAAAAATTAAAAATTAAAAATTAAAAATTAAAAATTAAAAATTAAAAATTAAAAATTAAAAATTAAAAATTAAAAATTAAATATTAAAAATTAAAAATTAAAAATTAAAAATTAAAAATTAATAATTAAAAATTAAAAAATAAAAATTAAATATTAATAATTAAAAATTAAAAATTAAAAATTAAAAATTAAAAATTAAAAATTAAAAACTAAAAGTTAAATATTAAAAATTAAAAATTAAAAATTAGAAATTAACAATTAAAAATTAAAAATTAAAAATTAAAAATTAAAAATTAAAAAGTAAAAATTAAAAATTAAAGATTAAAAATTAAAAATTAAAAATTAAAAATTAAAAATTAAAAATTAAAAATTAAAAATTAAAAATTAAAAATTAAAAATTAAAAATTAAAAATTAAAATTAAAAATTAATAATTAAAAATTAAAAATATAAAAATTAAAAATTAAAAATAAAAATTAAAAATTAAAAATTAAAAATTAAAAATTCAAAATTTAAAATTAAAAATTAAAAATTAAAAATTAAAAATTAAAAAATAAAAATTAAAAATTAAAAATTAAAAATTAAAAATTAGAAATTAAAAATTAAAAATTAAAAATTAAAAATTAAAAATTAAAAATTAAAAATTAAAAATTAAAAATTAAAAATTAAAAATTAAAAATTAAAAATTAAAAATTAAAAATTAAAAATTAAAAATTAAAAATTAAAAATTAAAAATTAAAAATTAAAAATTAAAAATTAAAAATTAAAAATTAAAAATTAAAAATTAAAAATTAAAAATTAAAAATTAAAAATTAAAAATTAAAAATTAAAAATTAAAAATTAAAAATTAAAAATTAAAAATTAAAAATTAAAAATTAAAAATTAAAAATTAAAATTTAAAAATTAAAAATTAAAAATTAAAACATAAAAATTAAAAATTAAGAATTAAAAATTAAAAATTAAAAATTAAAAATTAAAAATTAAAAATTAAAAATTAAAAATTAAATTTTAAAAATTAAAAATTAAAAATTAAAAATTAAAAATTAAAAATTAAAAATTAAGTTTCATTCTTTAGTTTCTTACCTGCTTTTATTATTTTTGTTTTTTTGAATTAACTAAAATTATTTTAAAATTTCCTTTTTTTAATATTAATTATTATTTGTAGCCTAGAATCATTCGAATTTTTTTTGAATTATCGTATGACTTGTAAGGTCTCAAAACAGGCTTAACGTGATCAAACTTTGGATATTATCTTGATGCAGGCTGTGTTGAATAATGAATTCCATTGGTGTTATATGAAGTACTTAGGGGTTTTCTACTCTAGTAGAAAAAAAATAATGAAATTTGTCAAAAGTAATTAATTAATTTTTAATGATCATTGTTTTTTATAATAGAAATTGGCTAACAAGAAAACCAATAAACTTTAAATTTAATTTGCGTTCGGATTTAATGTTTCAGTATCGGCAACCCAATATTGGGTGGAGGGTATCAAAAATTCGGCACAGCAGAATTTACTTGTTTTAAACTAGAATAATGTCTTTTTTAACCTTTTTACGTCTAGCAGTCGAACGAGCATCTGGAAGCAGCTGGACTTTATTGGATTACGTAAAGGAATAATATAATATTAATAATTAAAAATTAAAAATTAAAAATTAAAAATTAAAAATTAAAAATTAAAAATTAAAAACTAAAAGTTAAATATTAAAAATTAAAAATTAAAAATTAGAAATTAACAATTAAAAATTAAAAATTAAAAATTAAAAATTAAAAAGTAAAAATTAAAAATTAAAAATTAAAAATTAAAAACTAAAAATTAAAAATTAAAAATTAAAAATTAAAAATTAAAAATTAAAAATTAAAAATTAAAAATTAAAAATTAAAATTAAAAATTAATAATTAAAAATTAAAAATATAAAAATTAAAAATTAAAAATAAAAATTAAAAATTAAAAATTAAAAATTAAAAATTAAAAATTCAAAATTAAAAATTAAAAATTAAAAATTAAAAATTAAAAATTAAAAATTAAAAATTAAAAATTAAAAATTAAAAATTAAAAATTAGAAATTAAAAATTAAAAATTAAAAATTAAAAATTAAAAATTAAAAATTAAAAATTAAAAATTAAAAATTAAAAATTAAAAATTAAAAATTAAAAATTAAAAATTAAAAATTAAAAATTAAAAATTAAAAATTAAAAATTAAAAATTAAAAATTAAAAATTAAAAATTAAAAATTAAAAATTAAAAATTAAAAATTAAAAATTAAAAATTAAAAATTAAAAATTAAAAATTAAAAATTAAAAATTAAAAATTAAAAATTAAAAATTAAAAATTAAAAATTAAAAATTAAAAATTAAAAATTAAAAATTAAAAATTAAAAATTAAAAATTAAAAATTAAATATTAAAAATTAAAAATTAAAAATTAAAAATTAAAAATTAAAAATTAAAAATTAAAAATTAATAATTAAAAATTAAAAAATAAAAATTAAATATTAATAATTAAAAATTAAAAATTAAAAATTAAAAATTAAAAATTAAAAATTAAAAATTAAAAACTAAAAGTTAAATATTAAAAATTAAAAATTAAAAATTAGAAATTAACAATTAAAAATTAAAAATTAAAAATTAAAAATTAAAAATTAAAAAGCAAAAATTAAAAATTAAAAATTAAAAATTAAAAATTAAAAATTAAAAATTAAAAATTAAAAATTAAAAATTAAAAATTAAAAATTAAAAATTAAAAATTAAAAATTAAAAATTAAAAATTAAAATTAAAAATTAATAATTAAAAATTAAAAATATAAAAATTAAAAATTAAAAATTAAAAATAAAAATTAAAAATTAAAAATTAAAAATTAAAAATTCAAAATTTAAAATTAAAAATTAAAAATTAAAAATTAAAAATTAAAAAATAAAAATTAAAAATTAAAAATTAAAAATTAGAAATTAAAAATTAAAAATTAAAAATTAAAAATTAAAAATTAAAAATTAAAAATTAAAAATTAAAAATTAAAAATTAAAAATTAAAAATTAAAAATTAAAAATTAAAAATTAAAAATTAAAAATTAAAAATTAAAAATTAAAAATTAAAAATTAAAAATTAAAAATTAAAAATTAAAAATTAAAAATTAAAAATTAAAAATTAAAAATTAAAAATTAAAAATTAAAAATTAAAAATTAAAAATTAAAATTTAAAAATTAAAAATTAAAAATTAAAACATAAAAATTAAAAATTAAGAATTAAAAATTAAAAATTAAAAATTAAAAATTAAAAATTAAAAATTAAATTTTAAAAATTAAAAATTAAAAATTAAAAATTAAAAATTAAAAATTAAAAATTAAAAATTAAGTTTCATTCTTTAGTTTCTTACCTGCTTTTATTATTTTTGTTTTTTTGAATTAACTAAAATTATTTTAAAATTTCCTTTTTTTAATATTAATTATTATTTGTAGCCTAGAATCATTCGAATTTTTTTTGAATTATCGTATGACTTGTAAGGTCTCAAAACAGGCTTAACGTGATCAAACTTTGGATATTATCTTGATGCAGGCTGTGTTGAATAATGAATTCCATTGGTGTTATATGAAGTACTTAGGGGTTTTCTACTCTAGTAGAAAAAAAATAATGAAATTTGTCAAAAGTAATTAATTAATTTTTAATGATCATTGTTTTTTATAATAGAAATTGGCTAACAAGAAAACCAATAAACTTTAAATTTAATTTGCGTTCGGATTTAATGTTTCAGTATCGGCAACCCAATATTGGGTGGAGGGTATCAAAAATTCGGCACAGCAGAATTTACTTGTTTTAAACTAGAATAATGTCTTTTTTAACCTTTTTACGTCTAAGTCGAACGAGCATCTGGAAGCAGCTGGACTTTATTGGATTACGTAAAGGAATAATCAAAGAACATATTTCGAAGATATGGCAGATAAAATTAAAATTTTTTTTATTTTCCATCAAATTCAAAAATTGTGCATTTCCATCAAAGTTGAAAAATAGTTAAAACAAGTAAGAGTGTTAAATTCGGCTGTGCCGAATCTTTGATACCCTCCACCTCGGTTTGAGTATTGATAATAAATGTAAACAAAATATTGGAAAAATAAGCATGCGTTTCTTATATGCATGCATTTCCGGTTATATGACATAACTTCTCGTTTAATTTAGTTTTTGCTAATTAAATAGCTCGCCCTTACCTCCATTGCAAAGGTAGTGGTTGTGTAGGGTGGCTATATGCATTAAATCGTGCTAATTGGAGATGGCTGTATAGTTTCTTTTAACTGGCGAAATATTTTTTCATTGCGGCCATGTAGGTCGGATGGAGTAACAAAATAATAACCAAAAAAAGCTCTCTCAACTTTTTTATTAAAATATTGCCATATTTGGAAAACATAGAGAATAAATTTATAATAATAAATAATTAAATTAGGGATGCCAAACGCAAAAAACCAAATGTCCCAAACATTTTAAATAAAATAATTTGTTATCTTTATTTTCTGAAAAACTTCAAATTTTTATCCAAAAAAAATTGTGAAAATTTATATATAAATAACATTCTCATCAAATTGCGTTTATTTATGTAACAGTTTTTATGTTCGCAATTCTTAAATATCATTTGACGTTTTCTAAAATTTATTGAATTTAAATTAATGTTTTCTGTAGTGTGATTCTGTAAATTTCAACGATCCGACAATCGCAAAATATATCGACAGCTATTGTTGTTTGCACTAAGGATCAAGTGATTCATACATCTTAACGACAGTCGACAAATCTATTTTTCTATTTATTTAAATTGTAAACGAGTGGCATCTCTGTCAAAATAAGCGAAAAACACAAAGAAGAATAGAAAAAAACAAATTACTTCGTGTTTGACAGGATGATTTTATGTTTATGTATAATATCTCTATTTTTTTTTTCTAATATTTCTGTTTATTTATTTGAAAATGAAATAATGAATTTAATATGCTATTTAATTTTTTTATTTATATCAAAAAGTTTTTTAATAGAAGCAAAGTATTTTCACTATTTTATGATTTTTATTTATGTATGACGACATTTCAACCTAAAAATATAAGTTTTTATCGATTGAATAAACAACACAAAAACGGTTGTCGTTTAGATAACAACAACAGCTGACTTTAACAATAGCGAATATCGTTTAAAAATTTTACTGATAATTTTGCAATTTTCTTTTTTTAACGATTCGACTATTGTTAAAAGAAGTTACTGAATCGCGGTACTGAAAAGCTATTAATTTCCTGAATGTCAAGATTTTTTTTAAATGTAAAAATTTTTTAAATGTAAACATAGGTATTTGGTTTTTTTTTTTTTTTTGAATTTCAATTTGTGTTTAACGAATAAAATTTATATATTAAAGATGCAATTGATGTCTTCTAAATTTAAAATTATAATTTCCGACGTTTGAAATGAAATACAATTAATTGTAATTTATAATTGGAAATTTTTAATTCCAGTTTTTATAATTGATATTTTCTTAAATTTGAATGGAAAATTTAAAAAGTGCAACTTTGTATTTATGTGAATAATAATGCTTTAGTAATTATAAACAATTTTTAAAAATTAGATGTAATCGCAATCAGATATTTTGTAGCTAAAGCAGAATAATAATTCTATATAACTATGTAGAACTGTTTTGAAAGCAAAAAACTTATTGATGAACTCGGTAACTCTATTTTGTAAAGACAACAAAAAGTTAATATGCCAAACTTATGTTCATATTTGTAAAAGAATAATGAAAATACGTATGAAATAAAAGACCAGCCCGTGTATACTCTTAACATTGTTCTGTATGATATCCAGTTGAAAATATTAACATTCATGTTAAAATAGAAATAACTATTGCAAAGCTAATTAGAACAAACAAAAAATTGTGGCGCCATCTACTGTGGCATAGTCACGCTGAGCAAAATGAAGTGACACTCTGTTAATGCAAAAGAAATGTAAGGAATCATGTAAGGAATGATCTAGTAAATTTTTTTAGTGATGCCAAAACAATGGAAACTTTTAAATTTTTCTACCAGAGTTAATAAAAAAAAATGTACAAAGGGTTAGTTTTTATTATATTATTACCACAACGACCACAAAAACAACAAGTCCAGCTATGACAACAATAAAGCATTTAGAATAACAACAAGGACAATATAGAAACATCATATTTTTAATTTTTTTTTAATTTTTCAGAGATTTTCCTGGACCTGTTCCACCGATTTTAACGATTTTTGAAATCGAAATCTTCCCATTAATTTGTTGAATCATTCTCACTAAAAATGATCACCATATCTATCCTATTGAGGGCGTGATCGTGACAAGAACAATATAGAAAATTATATTTTTCAAGACTTTTTTTAGTTCTTCATTGAAATCTCGGGCCCTAATCGACCGATTTGGTCGATTTTAAATAGCAAACTTCTCAGGATGTTACTGAATCTTTTTTTATGCCAGTGAGCATCCTAGCTGCCCGATTGATGCCGTCATCGTGATTTCCACAGACGGACAGACGGACATCGCTATATCAACTCCGGTTGTTATAAGGATCACAAATATATATATTTTATGGGGTCCAAAATTTTTTTTCTAATTATTACAAACGGAATGACAAACTTATATATACCCTCTGCACACTGGAGTGGAGGGTATAAAAAGTAGACAGTTGGTAAATATCTATTTACCTGGAGAAGCACAAAGCAGATAGTAAATTATTTTTCTATAATATACTGAATAAATACATAAATCAATAGAAATAAAAAAGGTTACGATTAGTTACCCAGTTTTTTATATTCCATCTAAACTGGACCAAATTGCCTAAAATTGTGATTTTTTTTTAACTGGAACAATGTATTTTTTACCCTTTTCACCTCTGTGCTATATTATTTGAACGCTTTAATTGGGTAGCTATTACGATCTAAGAGATTTTAATAACGGTATTTCTAATTAATCGAAGTTTTGTTTAATATAAATTTATTTTGGAAAGAAAACATATTAATATAAACTAGCAGTTTCCAGCCCTCGACATTCGAGTGCAAATTCTAGGAAATTTTATTTTCTCATTAAATAAAGACCCTAAAGGTATGCTAATCAATTATAGCCAATTCACAAATCAACACAAAAAAAAACTCATTTTTATTAGAAACACATTAACAAATTTAATAAACAGAACATGGCATTGTATAATTTTATATATGTGTTAGTAGTAACTTTAAATACAATTTACTCAAAATAAGGGAAAAAATTTAAAAATCTGTAAATCTGCAAAACGGCTAAAAAGAAATATCTTTCAAATAATATACGTTTGGTCAAAATCGGGATAAAACGGTAGAACAAAACATCGGTCACAAGAAATCGTCTAGCCTATTAATATTATAGATTCCAGAAAGATATGATAATTATTGCATGCATAATTCAAATTGTATAGAACATTGATTCACATACTACCAAGTGTGCTATCATTTATGAACGCACTGTAGAGGTAAGTAAAGGGTCCTCCATCTAACGTTTTGTTTCAACTAGTGCTTATTTCGTGAATGGTAACACTTAGCTAATATCTGATTTTTACAGATAATTAGTTTAATCCTTCCGCTGAACGAATATGGTTGTGTATACGCTTGAACAACGCTGGGAAATATTGCGACATTACTTTGAAAAACATGGTAATGTTGCAGAATGTGGGCGAAAATTGCGTACGGATTTTGGAAGAAGAGAAGCACCGTCAGCTCCGTATGTTCATTATCTTGTGAAAAAAGTGAAAGAAACTGGCATCCTCATCGATAAACCAAGCGCGAAAAGCCAAAAACAGTGCGTACACCCGAGAATATTGCTGCTGTGGCAGAAAGTGTGCGTGAAGCGCCATCAACATCAATTCACCGTCGTTCACAAGAATTGAACATTTCGGAGGCATCATTGAGACGAATTTTGCATAAAGACCTTGGTATGACGACGCCATACAAGTCCAATTGGTTCAGGAGTTGAAGCCAACTGACCATCCAATGCGTTTTCGCTTCGCTAAGTGGGCCTGCGATCGACTTGCAGAAGATGCCGATTTTGCCAAAAAAATCTTCTTTTCAGATGAAGCTCATTTTGATCTTGGCGGGTATGTAAACAAGCAAAATTGTCGCATTTGGAGCACAGAAAACCCGCACGCATACGTTGAAAAGCCGATACACCCAAAACGAGTCACTGTTTGGTGCGGATTTTGGTCCAGAGGCATAATTGGGCCATTTTTCTTCGAAAATGAGCAAGGAGTGGCCGTTACAGTCAATGGCGATCGTTATCGAGCCATGTTGAATGAATTTTTGTTCACAAAAATTGAAGAGGAGGATATTGGCAACATTTGGTTTCAACAGGACGGCGCTACGTGCCACACAGCCGAAGCTACACTCGATGTTTTGCGCCCTGTTTTTGAAGATCGCATTATCAGCCGCAGAGCTGATGTCGTTTTGCCACCTCGGAGCTGCGATTTGACACCGTTGGACTATTATTTGTGGGGTGCTCTCAAAGATAAGTGTTACGCCAAAAAGCCAGAGACAATTGACGCTTTAAAGGACAATATTCGTGAAGCAATTGGTGAAATACAGCTGCACACAATCGATAATGTGCTTAAAAATTGGACCGATCGTGTAGGCTACTGCATGGCCAGCCGAGGCAGCCGTTTGAATGAAATTATTTTCCATTATTAACCGGAAGGATTGTACTTTCAAATAAAAAAAGAAATTTGAGATAATATTCAGTAGTTTTTTTATAGCATTTTCAAAAAAAAAAACAAGTAAGAAAATTATAGTCGGTCTAGACCGACTATACGATACCCTATACCATGCGTTTAGAAACCCTATCTCTTAGGCCCAACTAACTGGACATTGAAAATAAGAAAAAACCAAATTTGAGTGGGAGTTTTATTAATTTTTTTGGCTGCAGATATGAAAAAGTTCATATCGGATGCTATATCTATAAAGGGACTAGGTCCAAAAATGGACCGATCCTGATCATGTTTGGTAAAGTCTCTTGTATTTTGCAAAAATATATACAAACAAAATTTGAGAAGAATCAGTGCAATATTTTTGTTTTTTAATAGATTTAAGTGAAGATCGGGAAGCAGCTTTATATGGGGTCAAAGGGATCATTTTTGGACTACTCATTAGTGGATGTAATGAACGCATACAGACCCAATTTGAGTAAGATCTATATGACAATTTGGATCTTATGGAAATTTATGTCGATTTCATATGGGTAATTTGTATGGGGGCTAGGTCTGAACATGGACCGATTCTCACCAATTTCAACAGCGTTTATTCCATGGCCGATAAAAGCTTATATACCAAATTTCATCAAAATATATTCATATTTGCGACCTGCAGTTTGATTACAAGCTTTACATGGACACATAGACGGACGGACTGACGGACGGACGGACGGACGGACATTGTTAAATCAACACAGAAAGTGATTCTGATTCGATCGGTATAATTAAAGATGGGTCTAGGTCAAATATTTTTGGTTGTTACAAACAGCAGCACAAAGTCATTATACCCAAACCACATAGTGGTATAGGGTATAAAAAGTTATTTGGCGGACCCTTTATAATAATAACCAAACTTAGTTTACTAGAAATAATTGTATAGCTAGTAAACTTAAAAACTTTAAGTATTTATATAAACAAGCAGATTCCAGCCCTCGAAATTGGAGTGCAAATTCTAGGAAATTTTATGCTTATAAATTATAGCCAATTCATAAATCAACACAAAAAAACAAACTCATTTTTATTACAAACACATTAACAAATTTAATAAACACACTTCTTACAATTGCAGCATTTATCATGATTGTAAGGAATTTTAGAAAATAACTCGGAAGAAATATCACACTTTCAAAGAAAATTTTGCACAGGAAGAGAAACAACTTAAAATATCAGTGGTAGCAATACCAGAGTAGGATGCCAAAACAAAATATTATGGCTGTTTTATTTTGATTATTAAATTCGCTAATAAAATGTCAATATTTGTTTGTTCTTAAAATTTATCACTTGTTCTTTTATTCTTTTTTTTCTAGTTCATTGACTCTTCTAATTTAACAATTCTGTTTTGCACCGATTTTCACTTTTAAATTTTCGTATTACCAAAATAAGAAATTTATGAATTTTTTACTAATGGCATGATAATTGCTGATTTGATTATTAGAATGCCAGACATGAACAGCTATAAGAACATCAGATGGAAATATAAAGGAATTTATCTGATTTTAAAATTTTTCTTAAATGCATCATTTTTATACCCTATACCACTATGTGGTTTGGGTATAATGACTTTGTGCTGCTGTTTGTAACAACCAAAAATATTTGACCTAGACCCATCTTTAATTATACCGATCGAATCAGAATCACTTTCTGAGTTGATTTAACAATGTCCGTCCGTCCGTCCGTCCGTCTGTGTGTCCATGTAAAGCTTGTAATCAAACTGCAGGTCGCAAATATGAATATATTTTGATGAAATTTGGTACATAAGCTTTTATCGGCCATGGGATGAACGCTATTGAAATTGGTGAGAATCGGTCCATGTTCAGACCTAGCCCCCATACAAATTACCCATATGAAATCGACATAAATTGCCATAAGATCCAAATTGTCATATAGATATTACTCAAATTGGGTTTGTATGCGTTCATTACATCCACTAATGAGTAGTCCAAAAATGATCCCTTTGACCCCATATAGAGCTGCTTCCCGATCTTCACTTAAATCTATTAAAAAACAAAAATATTGAACTGATTCTTCTCAAATTTTGTTTGTACATATTTTTGCAAAATACAAGAGACTTTACCAAACATGATCAGGATCGGTCCATTTTTGGACCTAGTCCCTTTATAGATATAGCATCCGATATGAATTTTTTCATATCTGCAGCCAAAAAAATTAATAAAAATCCCACTCAAATTTGGTTTTTGCTTATTTTCAATGTCCAGTTAGTTGGGCCTAAGAGATAGGGTTTCTAAACGCATGGTATAGGGTATCGTATAGTCGGTCTAGACCGACTATAATTTTCTTACTTGTTGTATTTAGTTATTGTTGTTCGTTCGATATGGAACAACCAAAAAAAAAAAAAAAAAACCAAAAGAAGTGGACAAAAAAAATTTCAAAAGAACAATAAGCTACAAGTAAGAAAATTATAGTCGGCCTAGACCGACTATAAGATACCCTATACTATGCATTTAGAAACCCTATCTCTTAGGCCCAACTAACTGCACATAGAAAATAAGCATAAAACAAATTTGAGTGGGATTTTTATTAATTTTTTTGGCTGCAGATATGAAAATGTTCATATCGGATGCTATATCTATATGGGGACTAGGCCCAAAAATGGACCGATCCTGATCATGTTTGGTAAAGTCTCTTTTATTTTGCAAAAATATATACAAACAAAATTTAAGAAGAATCAGTGCAATATTTATGTTTTTAATAGATTTAAGTGAAGATCGGGAAGCAGCTCTATATGGGGCCAAAGGGATCATTTTTGGACTACTCATTAATGGATGTAATGAACGCATACAAACCCAATTTGAGTAAGATCTATATGACAATTTGGATCTTATGGCAATTTATGTCGATTTCATAGGGGTAATTTGTATGGGGGCTTGGTCTGAACATGCACCGATTCTCACCAATTTCAATAGCGTTCATCCTATGACCGGCAAAGGCTGATATACCCAATCTCGTCAAAATATATTCATAGTTGCGACCTGCAGTTTGATTACAAAGTTTACATGGACACACAGACGGACGGCCGGACATCGTTAAATCGAATCAGATACTGATTCTGATTCGATCGGTATAATAAAAGATGGGTCTAGGTCAAATATTTTTGGTAGTTACAAACAGCAGCACAAAGTTATTATACCCGAACCACATAGTGGTAACCGGAACGTCCCAATCTGTTGAAAATAGATTTTTGCTACATTTGTGCGTGACAGTTGCGAACAGCTGATAAAGTTTGGTTAGTTTCACACAGCAACATGCTGGTTCGTTTTTTACGTTCTATAATTGCACTTAATGCCAACTTTACATTTACGGTACGGATACATTTTGACAACGTGTGGCTAACCAGGCCTTAAAAATTTAAATAACACAAAATAATATCAAAGGAAGAGAGACTTACATGCATATAAACGGTGAAAGGCCTTCAAACGACGATATGCTTTGGATCTTGTTGCTGTTGTTATGTAAGAGAGTACTGTCTCCCCTTCCAAATAATATTTTATAATTTTGGTTTTTGAGTTTTGTTTTGCATTTCTTGTTTATTTAAACATTGTTAGTGATATAATTTTGTTTTCTGTTATTTAGCACAATTTCTTAGTTTTGGTTTTCTGTAATGCCTTTATTTGTATCACAGTATGAGTTATATTTATTTTTGTAGTCAAAAAATTTTTTTCTTTGTTTAATTTATGTTTTATTTAATTTTTTTTTTAATGAGAATTTACTTAAAAAATATTATGTGATATATTTAAGAACCCGTCTGTGATATATTTTGGAATATATTAAGAATCAATTTATCGAACCTTTTTATATATTTTTTAATAATTATTTTTCGGATCACTGTACAATATTTTCCTTTATTTTTGTACTCGATTCCAATTTTAGTTTTTGTGATTTTTTTCTATTTGATCTATAGCAAAATTTTTCTTAAAGATTTTAAATTTTCAAAATTATTTGTATGATTACTCGAAATATCTGAACTTACCGAATTTTTTTGTGCACTACACTATTGGTTCTAAACTTTCAAATATTAAAAAAAAAAGTATATTTTAACACTTATTGTACCACTTTGACAGATGTGTATATGTCCACGATAGCATTATGAAAATATCTGAACGAATAGCTAAGCTGGTGCAAGAAAGAAATAGCCCCTTTCGATCTCCTTTTTCATCTAATCTCTTTCGGAAAAGGGATTAGCTCATTGGAAGTCACACACTCTTCTTGAATATTAAATATGGAATTTCTGCATCAGGAATTAAATTGGTTGTTGCTAAGGTGTTTCTACTCCCGAGAACAGACAGTTTCCAAGATTAATCAGTGGAGGATTTTTTTAACATTTACTATAAAAATTTTCCTTTAGAGAAACAAAATTATTTTCCGTATTTTTTGCTTGCTTAGTATTTTTGGGCGAATCAAAAATGATTTTTCCTATGGAATATCTTACTGTTGCAAGATTCGGCCGTATGAATAATATTACTTTTAGGTAAAGTAATGACCAGCATCTGTGAATGAGAATGAGACCACTTGAAAATTTTAAAACAAATTTTACGGTTAATTGCCTATTTTTTTTCGTTGGATGTTGTAACAGCCCAATATTAAAAGTGGAAAGAACGACGTGCTTCCTGGTTTGAGGCAACTCGATTTCATGAGAAGTACGGATAAGAATAGAAGGCTTTCGTTAATTGTATTAACATTATCGTGAATAATAACAGAGATGCTCTTTTTAAGTTTATCTTTTCACCACAGCTTATCATTCACAGTGGTATTTAGTGGTGGCAATAACTTGTATCTCAAAACGCCAATATGATGTGTATAATTCATTGTTCAACCAATTTAGAAAAGTTATTATGGGAAAGTATAAAGTAAATTATGCGAACTTGAGAAATTAACTATGGAATAGTTTAAGTTTTCAAAATAAAAAAAATTAATAATTTAACGATATTGCTAGTATCCATTATATATTGAAATATATTTACAAACCAAAATAAAATTCCGGAGCAAAATTCGTAAAATTAAAAAAACATATCAATAATACAGTGATTGTATATTACATATTCCACCAAAACTGGACCAAATTTCCTAAAAATTGTTTTTTTTAACTGGAACAATGTCTTTTTTAACCTTTTTACCTCTAGCAGTCGAAGGAGCAAATAGGTGCAGCTAGACTTTGTTGAATTAGGTAAAGGAATACTCAGAGAACATATTTTTAAAATATGGCAGATATACAAAATTATACATTTTTTTTATTTTTCATCAAAGTTGAAAAATAGTGGAAAAATAGACAGTTGGTAAATAATGATGAACCTGGAGAAACAAAAAGCAAACAGTAAAATTTCTTTTCTATAATATATTGATTAAATACATAAATCAATGGAAATAAAAATTACGATAAGTTATCTAGTTTTTTTTATATATTCTGCCTGAAACTGGACCAAATTGCCTAAGAATTATGTGTTATTTTTAAAACTGAAAATCGGTCAACTTTGAACGGTTATATCATCTAAACTGAAAATAGGATTTTATTGAAGGTACCAAATTTGTAATCTTCGAACAATTTCCTATAATGTGACTCTATTCAAAATATCATAAACGCACATGAAGTTTTTGATTTTTGCAACCTCATTTGTTCTAAGGGCTCTACTGTGTGCCGCAATGTTATTGTCTAAGTTCAGCATCGCAATTTATTTTAGTGTTAAAAATTTTATGAAAAGAAATAAAGAACTATCTATTTATCTATTGGAACCAAAAACCTTCTCCATGGCCCAGTTTTAATTTATTGTTTTAAAATGTTTATTTATTCAATTTGATCCATTATGGACTTAATAGATACGTGTTTAAAAACTCCATTGCCTGCCATATAACCTAAAACCATAATATCATCTCCACCGTGTTTAGCCGATAGCAAAATATTTACTTTATTTAATGCAGTTTTCCTTTTTCACCATACTTCACTGAAGAGTGGCTTCTGCCTATGATCCGAATAAATATTTCACGAAAGGGTTTATGATTTTGAGACGCACCTAAAAATATAGTATCCATGTAAATCAAATCTATTTTATACAAAAAAGTTTGTCTTCTACTAAAAAAATCGATTTAACAGACCTGTACGTTATTGTTTTTTGCATTGTAAACAAAAAAGTAAATAAATAAGTTTTTTTTCGATAAACAAGTAAAATTCCCAATATGTCAATGGTGAAAAGATCGTAATTCAAAATAATTTATGAAAATTTGTATTAATATATAAAATATTCATGCACACTGTCATGAAGCAAATTACACAACTACAACTACTACAATTACAGCAATCACATACAAAATATAACAACAATCACAAGAAAATGTTTATTTAAAAAAAAAAAATTTTTTTTTTAATTCTCATTAATATCTCATAACCCGTTAAGCCGATTTTGATGATCTTAAATAGCAACTCAACCAGAATATTAGTAAATCATATTATGTTTAGCTAATTTACGTGGTGCAATAACACTTAATGGAACTGAATATGAAGAAATGTAAATACATGCGATTTTCAAAAAGAAACTTCATAAATGTAAACTGCTTCTTAGTTGGACAACCGTTGGTAGCAGTACATACTTTTCGGTATTTGGGGATTTTGAGTGATGCAAAGCTAAGTTTTATTTCACACATTAATACGACGGTCAATAAAGCTAGAGGCATATTTGCTTTTATTAAACGATGGGCCAAGGAATTTACTGATACTTATATCACTATATATATATATATACTGTAGCGTAACACGACTTTCGTAGTGTGCTGTATAATACCCACACTGCATAGCGTACAATGTTTGCAAATGCGGAAATAACAAATATCAATATTGTTGACCACTGCATTTGCAAAACATTGTATGACTGCGTATATTCTTATTGTATGTTGTTGTTACGCTGGCACACTTATGTTTATGCTGACCCAAGTGCAGGTAACACATTGTTGTTGTTAATATAGGTTGAAAATATGTATATAAAGAAGAACCTTTTATAATCAATTACTCATTAATAATTTATCAATCAATCAATTAATAGTTTAGCTCCTAGATAGAGCTGCAATAATAATAATAATAAATACTATTTAAAACACAAAAGTATCTTGTTTGCTATATGGCGATCCTGCCAGTGCTCCTTAGATGAGCATTGCAGAAAATATATAATTCAAGGATTATGCTCTTAAATTGAGCAATCCTGAATATAATAATAATAAAAAAAAAAAAAAAAAAAAAAACGCATAATAATTTTGTCCTGGTGGATCAGCCACAACAATCCATCAGCTGCGTTGAAGGAAGATACTGTCTGGCCTAAAGACAGTGGAGCTTAAAATCAATGGCGGAAGGGCCAAAACCTATCTCCATAGAAGAGTATAGAAGAAGGACGGGCCAGCAGAAAAAGAAGGAAGAACACATCAATATACCCCTGGTGACAAAGAAAAAGAGGAGAGGCGGCTACGTCGCAAGGCTTCGAAGAGAAAAAGCAATTCTCTTAAGAATCCTCAACGAAACACCACCACCTTGGGACCAGGCCACGAGACGCTGGGCAAAAATTGATGATATTAATCATCTAATAAAACAACGAACGGGTAGTTCATCGTAGTTTTACACAAAAAAAAAAAGTGGAGCATCCCGTTATGCACCCGTAGGTCAGAAAGCGTTAACCGCTCTTGACAAATAAACAAAAACAAATAAATAAAAAACACAATAATTTATAAGAGGGAAAAAAATTGTAAGAGATATAAAAAAAAAAAAAAAAAATAAAAATCCACAAAGGAATGTAGTTCAATTAATCTGATTTGTTCTGTATAAAAAGCTATTATTTAATCTTGATACAATTATATAAAGAGAAAAAATAACTTTTGTAATTATGCTGTTTAAGAGAGAAAAAAAAAAAACACAAATTAAATTAAAAATTTTTTTTTTTAAATTAAATATACATAAATAAAATGATGCATGTAAAATAGTATAAGCTATTGATAAAAATAATGAATTACTAGGGAAGATATATAATTAGCAAGATATAAGATTCGGTTAGATTATTGAGGCAGTCAGAAAAATATTTAATAGAAATAAATAATAGGAAAATATGCAAAATAAATAGCGAAAGAAAATGGGAGGTCGTCAATCAAAAATAGAGAATCCCAATGCAAATGTTATTAATGAAGTTGAAATAAAAGAAGACTCAATCGACCTAAAATTAATTGAGTGTTGTTTACTAATAATAACCGTACTGATTAGCTTAAATTTTGCATTACATATTTATGCCTTAAACACCAAGAAATTAAAAAAGAAATATTTGAGCAGAGCCAATGACTTAAACAAAATTTAAATAATTTTCCCATGGATTGGCAAGAAATAATTCAGAAGGTGAGACTAATCAAAGAGGAGTTCGACAAATCTTATAAATGTTTAAATATAGATAGAAGCACAAAAGAGGAAACAATAATAAAACATATTAGAATCTTATGCGAAAAGTTAGAACAAATCAGGGTTTTGCTAAATGCAAATTATAACAGACTCACGACACCACATAGGACAGCTGCTGAAAGTTTTTTCTTAGATGTCAAGACTAGAATCCTGATTATATCGTCTAAGAAGGGTGTTAAGGTAAAATTACCAGATACACTACACGAAGAGGTAAAATTCTTAGTAGAAACTGAAAATTCAGAGAATATTGGAACCTCTTTGGAAAATACAGAAGTAAAAATGACACAAACAGTCGTTGACTTTCTGAACACAGCTTCAAAGCTGATCATAGAATTTGATGGAAAACCAGAAAATTTACGTTCCTTTATAGACTCGTTACAGTTAATAGAATCCATCAAAGGTGACCACGAATCTATCGCAGTCTCTTTAATAAAAACAAAGTTAAAGGGAAGTGCAAGAAATTTAATAGGTAATGAACAAACCATTACTGAGATAATACATAAACTAAAAAACTCAGTAAAGGGCGAGTCGGTTGAGGTATTGACAGCAAAAATAATGAATACCCGACAAAACAATAAAACTGCCAATAACTATTGCAGTGAAATAGAGAATTTAACGAAATCATTAGAAAATGCCTATTTATCAGATGGTTTGCCATGCGAATTGGCATGTAAATATTCAACACAGGTTGCAGTAAAGGCACTAACCAAAAATTGCACCATCGATAAAGTTAAACTTATCATGGAAGCAGGCCAATTCAGTAACATGAATGAGGCCGTTGGCAAATTCATAAACAGTTGCACTGAAGCAACAGGGCAACAAAATGCCGTATTGTATTTCGGGCAGAAGTTTAACCGAAATAATAACTACAGACAATATCGTGGAAGGTACAATTACCCACGCAATAATAGTAATAACAGTAACAACGGCAGACCCCAACAAAAACCTATTCACAACAGGGTTCAACAAAATCAGAACCACAGACGTAACAGAAATTACGTCAGAGCAGCAGAGTCACATGAAAATGATTCGGAAAACTGCTAAAATCCTCTGAGATATATCATAATAACAATACCAACTACATATACAACCTTAACCTCAGCTTAAGTTTTTATGTTAATATAAAAATTAACGACACGAACAACACGGTAACACTGTTGGTAGATACAGGAGCAGACATTTCGGTTATAAAAACTAAACATTTTTATCAAACACAAATTAACAGAAACAGAACAACCACATTGAGTGGAATAGGACAGGGTAAAATTCGTTCAATAGGTAATGTATTTATTGACCTAAAATTTAGAGGTTTTTTGATACCACATGATTTCCAAGTAGTACAAAATAATTTTCCAATACCTTGCGACGGTATCCTTGGAATGGATTTTTTTAAGAAGTATAAATGTATACTAGATTTCAATGGGAACCATGATTACCTCGTACTACGACCACCCAATCTGTCGCATGTAATAGAAATTCCACTTACGAACGGCTTCAATGGAATAACACTCCCACCAAGGTCAGAAGTGATTCGTCAAATCAGGTTTCCGAAGCTTGAAGACGATGTACTAATACCAAATCAAGAAATCGTACCAGGTGTCTTTGTACCAAATACACTGGTAAAATCAAATAACGCATTGGTTCGTTTTTTAAATACCACACATAAAATAGTAACAATTAGGCAAAATAACATAAAAACCGAGAAAATGTCTGACTATGAAATAGTAAAACAAAAACCACATAAAAATAGCCAAAGAAAATCTGAAGTTTTGGACCTTTTGAAGGGAAACTTTCCTGAACAGTTCAGAACAATTTTAACTGAACTTTGTTTAGAATACAATGATATTTTTGGCTTAGGGACTGAAACAATTACTACCAACAATTTCTATGAACAAAAACTGAGAGTAAAAGATAATCAACCAACGTATATTAAAAATTATCGCATACCAGAATCTCATAAGGAGGAGATAAACAAACAGGTTGAAAAACTAATAGATGACAAGATAATCGAACCATCATTTTCGGAATACAATAGCCCAATTCTGTTGGTACCAAAGAAATCACTTCCCGGAACAGATGAAAAAAGATGGCGCTTGGTGATAGATTATAGGCAGATAAATAAAAAACTAATATCAGATAAATTCCCGTTGCCTAGAATAGACGATATTCTAGACCAACTAGGTAGAGCAAAATATTTTTCTTGTTTGGACTTGATGTCCGGGTTTCATCAAATTGGTTTGGAAAAGAACTCTAGAGACTTGACGTCATTTTCAACAAACAATGGTTCATACAGATTTACTAGACTACCATATGGCTTAAAAATAGCACCGAATTCATTCCAAAGAATGATGACATTAGCCTTCAGTGGTCTGAAGCCGAATCAAGCATTCCTATATATGGATGACTTGGTTGTATTGGGATGTTCTGAAAAACATATGCTTTCAAATTTGAAGGATGTATTCGATCTTTGCCGTAAACACAATCTTAAACTACACCCCCAAAAATGTTCATTCTTTGTGAGAGAGGTAACCTACCTTGGCCACAAATGTACTGATAGAGGAATATTACCAGATGATAGTAAATATTCGGTGATAGAAAATTACCCGACGCCTACGGACGCCGATAGCGCACGAAGGTTTGTCGCGTTTTGCAACTATTACCGCCGATTTATTAGAAACTTTTCTGAATATTCCAGACACCTTACAAGGCTATCCAAAAAGGGAGTACCATTTCAGTGGACAAAAGATTGTGAGTGCGCGTTTAAATACTTAAAGAAGGCATTAATGAGCCCAACATTGCTTCAGTACCCAGACTTTACGAAGGAATTTTGCATAACAACAGATGCGAGTAAGCATGCTTGCGGTGCAGTTTTAACACAGGAACATGAAGGTAGACACCTACCTGTGGCCTATGCATCTAAAACTTTCACTAAAGGCGAAAGCAACAAATCGACCATTGAACAGGAATTAACTGCCATACACTGGGCTGTCACATATTTCAGACCATATATATATGGAAAACATTTTTTGGTCCGAACAGACCATAGACCACTTTCATACCTGTTCTCCATGAAAAATCCAAGTTCTAAGCTAACGAGAATGAGACTCGATCTGGAGGAATATGATTTCACAGTAGAATATCTCAGGGGAAAAGATAATTATGTTGCCGACGCACTGTCGCGCATTACAATAAATGACTTAAAGGATATTAACGACAAGATTTCATCCGTTTTAAGGGTCACGACAAGATCGATGACTAAGGAAGAGAAAATTAGTAAACCAGTAGTAAATCAGCAAAATATCAATAATAATAATAAGCCCAAGGTATATATACCATTGAATAATATAGACGTCAAAAGATATTATAAATTAAAGATTTTACCCAACAGATGTTACATCAAAAAGGGAAAATCCATATATGCTAGCATAAGAATAGATGATTTGTTTACTAAAGGGAATATTGACTTAGGACAATTTTTCCCTAGGCTAGAACGAATAGCCTGTAAACTAAATATTAATAAGATTCAGATTTCACCACATGAGAAGATTTTCGAATTTGTCTCGATAAGTGAATTTGAGAATATGGGCAATAAAACACTGAATGAAATCAGAATAGCGCTATTAAACGAAGTAACTAAAATTGATAACACGAATGCAAAGGCAATACGTGAGATAATGCTGAAATACCATGATGATCCTATAGAAGGAGGACATTGTGGGATATATAGAACCACTGAGAAGATCAGGAGATACTATTACTGGAAAAATATGACAAAAGACATTGCCAAATATGTGAGAACATGCCATAAATGTCAATTGGCTAAAACGGAGAAACATATAAAAAGTCCAATGACAATAACGCAGACACCAAATAGGGCTTTTGATACGGTGTACGTAGATACAATTGGACCATTTCCAAAGTCAATTTATGGAAATGAATATGCAGTCACAATGATATGTGACTTAACTAAATACTTGGTAACAATACCAATAAAAGATAAATCAGCTAAGACGATCGCAAAAGCGATATTTGAAAATTTTGTGCTTATATACGGTCCAATGAAGACGTTCATTTCGGATATGGGCACAGAATACAAGAACTCTATACTGACAGAGCTTTGCAACCTATTGAAGATAGATAAACGCACATCGACAGCACATCATCACCAGACACTAGGTACGATAGAAAGAAGTCACCGGACTTTTAACGAATACGTACGAAACTACATATCAGTAGATAAAGACGACTGGGATGAATGGCTCAAATATTTCACGTACTGTTTTAACACTACACCATCTACAGTACATGATTATTGCCCTTATGAACTTATTTTTGGAAAAATTCCAAACAATTTTAGACAATTTAGTGAAGTAGGTAGAGTTGCACCACTTTATAATATAGATAATTATGCTAAGGAAATTAAATTTAGATTAGAAGTAGCAATAGAGAGAGTTAAAAAACTATTAGATATAAATAAAATAAAACAAAAAATTAATTATGATAAAACAAAATTAGATTACAATTTTAAAATAGGAGATTTAGTCTTAGTAAGAAATGATGCAGGACATAAGTTAGAGATGGCATATAAAGGGCCATATAAAATTAAGAAAATAGATTTCAGAAATAATGTAACCATAGTTGATAAGAAAACAAATAAAGAACAAATAGTTCATAAGAATAGACTTAAGTTATACAATATTAAATAAACAATATGCATTCTTTTCTTTAAATCTATATTTGTAAATAAAATAAAATAAATTTATTGTAAAATGTGAAACTTGCACTTGATACAACCACAAAAAAAAAAAACCCAACAGTACAAATAATAAAAGAATGTCCATAGAACAAAATGTTATATGAACATTCTTATAAAAAAGGAAGGTGTAGCGTAACACGACTTTCGTAGTGTGCTGTATAATACCCACACTGCATAGCGTACAATGTTTGCAAATGCGGAAATAACAAATATCAATATTGTTGACCACTGCATTTGCAAAACATTGTATGACTGCGTATATTCTTATTGTATGTTGTTGTTACGCTGGCACACTTATGTTTATGCTGACCCAAGTGCAGGTAACACATTGTTGTTGTTAATATAGGTTGAAAATATGTATATAAAGAAGAACCTTTTATAATCAATTACTCATTAATAATTTATCAATCAATCAATTAATAGTTTAGCTCCTAGATAGAGCTGCAATAATAATAATAATAAATACTATTTAAAACACAAAAGTATCTTGTTTGCTATAATACATCCCTAGTAAGATCTGAATATGGCTCAGTTATTTGGGATCCTTCAGATCATATTAAAGCCATTCAGATCATATTGAGTCCATTCTGTTTGCTGTGTTTTTCTTGGAATTCGGCAACAAATTTTCCATCTTATCCCAGAAGATTAGCGTGGATTAAATTGTCAGCACTCAAAAGCCATAGATATATATATTAGGGTGTAGTGAAAATGTATGGACTTTTTCAAAATTATTATTTTCCCAACGTCATATCCATGAAAAGTTGCCTTGCGATAAATGAATTTAACGTACAAAATTTCACCGACTGGTCTTGATGCTTTGAGGTGCCCCAACACAATTGAATTTCAGAAAAAAAGAATAATTTTTTTATATTATCATTTATTAAATAAATGATTAAATGTATGATTAAATGATTAAATATAAAAATACACAGTTAAATATGAAATTGTTTTTTTGAATTAAAATTAGGCATTTGTTGACGAGATAGTAGTCTTACCCTATTGAAACTATCTCGTTTATTTTCCCCACCAACTGCACTTGAAGCTTCTGTCACCAACTTGATGCAGCGCTCTACAGCTTGAGTGTGGCGTGGAAAATCATGAATATTCTGACATGTGCCGAGACCGTTTTTGACAATGCCTTTCATGGCTTCATCAGACATATTTAAAGTGAGAGGTGGCTCAGTTACCACACAGTCTTGCCACGTAATAATGTCAGCATAATCTTTGGCATCGAAATTGAATTTAGGCACCTTAAACGTTCGAAGTCCTCGAGCATAGCCTGATCTTGCTTTTATGATTCTTTGATATGTTAGCTCCCGAATTATTTCTCTGTCATCTCCAAGCATAGCAATAAGAACTTTCTATGGGTGACCGAAATATCCATTTCGTTGGATTACCTTGTCAATGATCATCTTTAAATCAGAGTTTAAATAGTGACTCAGGCTAATTGTTTGCGACAGGTGCTTTGCTCCGTTTGTGCACGAGGGATTACATTTTATTGTAAACCACATCGGACCATAAACTTTCATCACGTACGTGGCTAATACCACTAACTTTTCTTCAGGTTCAGTTTTAGTGGCATACAATCTAAGAATTCTATTAGCTGTTGTTAGCCATCTAGAATGGTTAAGGGGTCCAGGGTTAATATTGGCTAAATCAGAAGCAAATATACCAGTGGTGATAGCGATCATTATATCGTATAGATATTTTTGGTCGGTACTCAACTCATTCCTAGTAATTTCAGGTAATACTGTTGATATAGCGGTGAATTCGACTAATGGCCTTGTTTAACAATTTTGTAATTCAGATCCGATGGCACCTGAAAAGCATTTAGGTCCTGTAGTTTTTCCATCTTAATATAACAACAAATGCCGCAGTGCAGATAAACCACTGCAATGGTCTGTTTAGTTCTTCTTTCATCACACGAATAATACCACCTTTGAAACCTGTATTCACTACTGTTCCATCGCAGCCAACAACAGTTATTTCACTCAGTATTACCGACTTAAAATTCAAGTGAGTTATTATAGTATATTTAATACCTTTAGCAGTCCCCAACTCACATGTAACGTGACCGAAATAGTCGCTTCCGGGTTCCGATAAAATCACATAATGATCTTCAATCTGGAGTTTTCTGTAAAATGTCCCTTCTTTCTGAATAATAACCGAAGTTTTGTCCTTTTTCCCATCAAAGTACATATCGCGAATGACTTTATTGCGATTTGCTTCTTGTAGAGTTGATCTGACTTTAGCTCTCTCACGGGGCAACTTCGAGCGATCAGTAACACCACTTGGATCGTTTGATGAAATAATGCCAACATCTCTTAAGACAGAAAAAGCTATAATGGCAGCGGCTCTGTCAGAAATTCCAGTACGATCGCAGGCAAGGGTTAACGATGGAAAATTTAATCTCTGCTTTTTTTTTGAGGCGGCGAAGATATTTGTTTCAACTGTTCTGGTTTTTTATGGTTAGGTCTAAAAGATGGCACAATTAAGCTATCGCATGAGCTGCTGCTTTCGTTTGGCAAGCCAGCAGTTAAAGACTAAGAAAAACAAGGTTTGTCAAAATAATTTATCTCTCTGTTACGCGATAAACTTTTTTCTTTTCTTTCTTGTTTTTTCTTATACTTTATAGTTGCAATCACATCCACAATACCTATCATCATTTTTCTTGTTGTTCTTTGATCCAGTAAAAAACTTATTTCTACCTTGGGAACACGACTACCTTTAATGCAATTACAATTCGAGATAAGTTTACATTTACAGCTGCATATATCAAAAAGTGTATGGGACTCGGTTATAAATGTATTAATCTTTTCTTGATAATTATTGCTAGTTTGACGACCTTGATATGGCTTCATTAAGCTTCTATATTTGTCGTGGTAGGAACGAATAAGTTGAAGAATTCTATTTATACTCACAGTTGGCAGCAACGTTTTTTGCCATATTTCTAAAACTTCCAGAGCCAATCTCTCAGATATTTCATGAAATGTCTGCTCTTTTGCTGTTTTGTCAGGCTTTAATTCATGCTTGATGAATAAATAATTTTTCATAACGTCGTTATAAGTTGGTAACTGAGATACACATAACTTCTCTGGAAACCCTAACACAGGACAGCTCGTCGCTTGTCGCGTTTTAACTTGAGACATTTTATCCTAATCAATATAATATAATATATTATTAATATATACTACACTGTAGTATTACTACAGTATTACAATAATTAATTAATACTACTAACATTAAATAACTCGATCTCCACTGTTAAATTCAAATCATCAAACACAACAAGAACAACAAGAACAAAATTAAAAATCAATAAAAATTACTGAAAAGTTTTGAAGATTAATGGAAAATGACAAACTTTAAACCAGAGTAACGTTGAAAAAATAGCAAACTAGATCAACTAACAACAAAATTGAACTTGATTCAAAATAATAAAATACAAGAAGTTAAAAAACATAAAGTGAAAATTTTATGATGTTGGGGGCACCTCTAAACATAGCGCTACCCAACTGATTTTGTGTTTAATAATGACCTAAAAGATAATAAAATGAAAATCGCTCCACCCTAATATATATATAGTATATAATCTGTCGTTTTTGCTAAATCTGATTAATGACGATGTATCCTCAGAATTCTTGTTACGCTACATTTCATTCAATGTTTCTCAGCGATTTACATGTTACTTTCATCCACTTTCAATTCGAGTTTTACGTACCAACTATGCCAACGCCAATCTGTTAAGAAGATTATGTATTAATTTTAATGATTTGTATCAATTTGTTGATTACTCTCTAAATATTAACATTGTAAAATGTAACATTATTCTGTACTTAAACTGTTATACTGTTAAATTTACTTCATTTGTTAAAATTTTTTATGTCGTACTATTTTACAATTTTAATGTCTGTAAGGATTTATTCCATAGAGTAAAATAAATAAGTAAACAAAAAACAAGTAAGAAGATAATAGTTGGTATCGATTATATGATATCCTATACCGTGCGTTTAGATACCCTATCTCTTAGGCCCAACTAATTGGATATAGAAAATAAGCATGAACCAAATTTGAGTGGCATTGTTATTAATTTTTTTCATTTGAATATGAAAAAGTTCATATCGGATGCAATACTTATATGGGAACTAGGCCGAAAAATTTGCCGATCCTGACCATATTTGGTAACGTCACTTATTTTTTGCAAAAAAATATACAAACCAAATTTGAGAAAAACCTGTACAATATTTTTGTTTTTTGATAGACTTAAGTGAAGATCGGGAAGCAGCTTTATATGAGGACTATTACTAAGAATTCTCCTATAGGTTTTGTTTTTGGACTAAAACCTTACATACCAAATTTCAACAATATAGATTCATATTTGCGACCTGTAGTTTGATTACAAGGTTTACATGGACACACAGACGGACAGACGGACGAACGGACATCGCTAAATCGACTCAGAAAGTGATTCTGAGTCGATCGGTAGTTACAAACATCCGCACAAAAGTTTAATTTCGTAAAAAATACTTTTTTTAAAATTACCTTATTTTAGAAAAGTACCTTATTTTCAAAAATTAAATTTTAAAAATTTGGGATATCATCACTTTTTAGAGGGGGTTTTCTACCATAAAAATGATAGATTGTGCGAAAATATTTCCATAGATCAAAAACTGCTGAATATGTTGTACGTGCTCCAACAAAAAAATCTATTTGATTTTGTTTTACTTTTCAGGAGAGTTAAGAAAAATTTTATATTGGGTTAAATTGGTCATATTTCGATTATTTAAAAAATAATTTGTAATTTTTACATGTTGCGCAATTAATAACAAATTTAAAAATATTTGAGAAAGTAAGTATTTTGCTTAACCTAATACTAAAATATAACAACAAATACACTGAATTTTTGCTTTTTTAGAGGTGTCTCCACCCGATTTTAAATACCAACCTGATCGAAATAATGACAACCAATATTATCCTAAGTTTACCCAGGTAATATATATACTTTATTGTGGAATGTCACAAATGAATTTTTCCATGCGTTACTAACGGGATGACAAACTGATATATACCCTTTGTGCATTGCTATGTATTTTGATTCTGATTATTTTTATTGAAATTTAAAATTGTTTTCTTTTTACATTCTTTTATTTTACTCTCTCTGTCTGTTTGTTTATTTGTTTGTTTCTTTGAGGCGGAATCTTCACCAACTTACCGACTATCTAGAGCTCCGAAACTTTAAAAATTTACATAAAGTAAATGACAACGTATAAAAGATATCTTACATTTTTTTAATTATAATTTTAATTCTTTGTTTGTTTTAGGCGGATTTTTGTAATATAATTGTCATCAACTTCCCGAAAAGTTAGATTTCTGAAACTTTCTCCATTCACGTAAAGTAAATGACAAAATATTATTTAAAAATAATTTGTAATTTTTACATGTTGCGCAATTAATAACAAATTTAAAAATATTTGAGAAAGTAAGTATTTTGCTTAACCTAATACGAAACTTCCAATCGAACTTGGATTTCGTGCAATAAGTATTTAGGTACCAAAGTTGGATCATTAGCAGTTATTGCAATTATTAGTTATATTTTACAATACTAATTTTCGTTACTTAAAAAAAAGGTGGAACTTTGATTGACCATATTTGAGACACTTATCGATCCGCTCCCAATTTTTTAACAAAACATTTAGCCCCTGGAAGAGAAATTCGTCATAAAAATTGTAACTTTAGAAGCGGCTTCTCTGTGTACACAAGGGCGGGTCGATTTAAAAATCGCCCAAGTGACAAGGAAAATGGTATTCTAGGGATCAAAATAAGAAACTTTGCCCAAGGAACAATACCTCTAAAACGAATTCTGATGTCCCGACTTTTGACCTGTCTGTCTGTCTGTCTCACTTTGACCCATTTAGAGTGCAAATGTATGATCGACCCCCCATAACTTTGGAGAGCCGACCCACCCATGCCAGTGGCACACCGCCTGTAACCCGGGGGGTTCCCCATACAAACATTTCAAAAAATCACCATTTTTTGTTTAGAATTGAGCTGAATATGTTTGATTTAATATTAAAATTAACACTCATACGTATACGTATCTTCTACTCTGCTAATAAATAATAATCATACGGCTTGACAATGTTATGTTATTCAAAAAGATCGATCGGATGAGGGTAAATAACTTTTAGATCACTCCGTGACTATGCGTGACTATGCGTGACTATGCGTGACTATGCGTGACTCTGCGTGACTACCCCAAAATTAATTTGTAGTCATAACAAGACTATGGGCCAAGTTTCAGATCAATTGCATGAGGGGGAATGGGGTTGCCCCATAGCAGACAGACAGACAGACAGGTCAAAAGTCGGGACATCAGAATTCGTTTTAGAGGTATGGTTCCTTGGGCAAAGTTTCTTATTTTGATCCTAGAATACAAATCGACCCGCCCTTGTGTACACATTCAAAATTAAACATGGAAACAAAAAAAATTGTAGTTGAAATATTTTAAAAAGGCTGACCGTGAGTTATTACTTTCGTTCATTTCTTTTGTACTTTTTAAGAAATTCACGCCAAAAAATAGGTAATCGGTACGGAATTAAGGAACCCTTTTGTCGGAAAATTTTTTTTTATAGCTAGCATATAGATCTGAAAGCAATTAAGATATCGGTATGTATATTTAAGACCAAAAGAGCTTCTAAATGCAGGCAATAAATAATGCAGGAACGATATGTAGAATCGGACTTTATTATTCGATTCTACAAGAAAAGAAAAAGTAAATAATTTGATGGTGGAAAAATATTTTTTTTTAATTAAAAGTGTCTTGGAACACACACGCAAGAAAAGTGATCTCATGGGGGCCAATCCGTATAGGGTATAGGGTATACATATTACATATATTTTTAAAAAATTGTTTTATATACATATGTTTTGACTTTACTAAATATTGTCATGATCGGTGAATTTTTTGACCTAGTCCCCGTATAAAAATAATTTCAGATATGAACCTTTTAATATCTGCACTCTAAAAAATAATAACAATAGCCCTAAAATTTGTTTTTTTTTTAAGTTTTTAAAGGAAGTAAAAAATGTGTAAAAGTAACGATATAAATCTTATATGTATATTTATTCATTAGTGCAGACAAAGTAATTTTGCAATGGAAATAAAAGAAAAAATATAACTAAAAAGCCTCGACCCTTAATTATTTTTAAGAGGGTTATTATGGGAAAAAAAAATTAGTTCATTCTCTAATTCGATTCACTATACTTGAAGTACCAGATGGTGAAGTCAGGTTTGACATAGATTCAGCTCTTTTTGTTCTATGGAAAATGATACTTAAAATCTGTGTTATTAGTCCATTTATCTCAACTTAAAAATACTTTTAACAATATTTTGTGTTTCGACTACTCTGTTGACTATCGGGTGCATGTAAAAACGTAGAATATAAACTTCACATCCCGTTGATCCCCAAGGGTTCCATACCATACTGCACCTGATTTTTTGTGAGGTTATTGCAAACAGCAAAATATTTTTAATAGCCATTATAATAATTTACATGATTTAAAAAATGTTATTAGAGTTTCTAATGCAGCAACATTCATCAGCCACCCTAGAGGTTAGGATAAATTTTAACTGAAATGAAAATTTAACTTTGCTTTTATGCGAGCACGAAAATTGTATGGCGATTATATTGTATCTCTAATTGGAATTAATTCATTATAACTGTTACTGAATAAAACTCTCACACCCATTTCTTGATGGTTTTGTATAGTGTGGGTTAGATGTGAACATTCTTATATTTTGGCTTGAAAATACCAGTTTTTATTTAAATATATGTGTGTAGGTTTCATTTATAAACGGCAGAGAGAAAACAAAAAATAAACAATATATTATGCGAAAAATTAATGTTATTTTTGTAATTAAGTAGCAAAAGTTCGAGCACTTAAAGCACTTAATTACGTCAGAGTGCATATCAATAATAAATTATAGAAGAAAGATTAAAACATCAACAACAAAGCGAAGAAAATGAACATACTTATTACCAAGAACCAGATTATGTATGTATGTAAGTACGTTAGGGATATAACTTTTAGCATTTTTTTTAAATGTATAGGTCTTGGAAACAATAAAAAAATAAGTAATTACTTTTTCGCAGTAGTTAATAGAGCTCACGCACCAAATGCATTGTTTTGAGTTAAAATTTTTTAATTTCAAATCATAGAAAATATAATTTTTTTTGTAATGGAAAAATGGAGAACAGCGCTAGTTGGACAGGACTTAGTCAATTATTTAACTTAAACGTTATATCGAAAAAAAATTGGAATTTATTTATTATATGAATGGTATTATGAACAAGCTTTTCAAACTACAAGACTTTTAGTCGGTATGACTAAGCCAGTGTAGGGAAAGTTAAAATTGAAAAAAAAAACAACTTATTCGTACTAACCCCCGAGTAGGGAAAAGATTTCCATATTATTTTCTATGTAATGTCTGAGTTAAACAATAAGCGACTTTACTCAATATTGTCACTATCTGTCCATTTTACCCATACTAAAATACTATCCGATACGAACTTTTTCACATCAGCAGACAGGAAAATCATAACAATGTCAATCAAACTTGTTTATTCGTATTATCTATAACTTATTAGTTAGGCTTAACCTTTTCTCTAAAATCATGATATATGGTAGTCCTAGACCGGCTATAGTCTTCTTACTTTTTTTATTTTATTGTTTAAAAAAAATTTAATAAAAATGTTTGAAAGGATTTTAGAAATCTCGCTGTATTTATTTATTTTTTTTTTTTTGCCAAAAAAAAGTTATATCGCTAATTTACATAAGTACATTTGTGTTGAAATTTAGTACAAAAATAATGAAGGTAAAGGAAGCATCTTTCAAATGTAACGCCCAGCACTTAGTGAAACAACATATTGTATTTAGTATTAATACACTTACATATCCTAATGAAAAAAAGACGGCAAAAAAAAGAAAAGAAAAAACATCATAAATATGAAATTCTGTGAAGCAAAAAATCAAATACCATAACTAATGAAAACAATTCCAAATATGTAAGCTGATTGAAAAGAAACTTGAGTATTAAACAGATCATTATTCATTACAACGTTAAAATTGATATTCATTGAGATAAAAAAGTTTTAACCTGCAACCAAGAAGATGAAATCGAGAATGCATTTTGGGCTCATTGCATATATACAGTTGAGCAGAGAAAGTATTGAATATTTGGGTATCGAGTACTCAATATCGACTGTTTTTTGGGGTAATTAATAAGCAAAAGGCAGATATTAGTAATGAAAACTAAAAAAGGTTTAAAAACAAACAAATAATGATCATTAAATATACTTGCATATCTTAAATGTACTCGTTGTAATTAAATTATAATAATATTATATGTTTAAATAAAAATTAACGTTTTTAAGAGTGTTTTCTTTTTTTAAATCCGTTAAAAATATTGAATAGCATTAAGTACTCAATTTAAAAATTGTTGAGTAGCCAAAAGTATTTATAATTTTATATGAATACTTCGCGAGTACGTTCCAACAATGTTAAAAATTTGGCTGCTGGAAGTTCTTCAAATTTCAGAACATATGAACATATGAACCCGTATCGTTCCGCCATTGAATATATCGAACAGAAATTTTAAATTTTTAAAACGTTAAAACTACAAAAGACTTTTAAATCAGTTTTCACAGAATAGTAATTTACTCATCTGGCAATATAAAAGAAATAGTCTATTTTTTAATTAAAGTACCCACTTGCCTATATAGGCATTTAAAAAACTCTTATTTTGGACGTTTTATAAGAAAAATAACAAAATAAGATATAAAAAATTTGGGAATATGTATATTATTTTTTTTAGAGCCAAAGGTCCAATTTATACAGACCCACGTTATTTTAGGCAGTATGGTGTAGCTGTGTTCCTGTTTGACTCATCTGCTTTTAACCTTTTGAGGACCATACATTTTTGGCCGAAACGATTTTCATTTCGTTTTTATTTTCGTTATATAGGACCCAATAATAGGTACACCAAAAAAAATTGGCCCCCCAGGACCTCTCCTTGTCCCTAATTTTGCTTGGTAAATATACATAGTTGACTTTGTGTTGAATGGGAATTTTTTACCCCAAAAAAATTTATTGAAAAGTATGATATTTTATATGTATTTCATCTATTTATGTATTTAGAAATTCTTTTTAAAAGAATTTGAACAAATCTAAGACAATACATGTTATTCGTGGTATTTGCCAAAGCAGTCACACGATGTACTGAAGCATAGGAATACACTGCATAGAGTGCAAAATACATTTGTGCTGCAATATTTGCTATTGGGGGCACAATTGACGCAGCATTTCCAATTTTCACGCTTTTCCATTTTATGGAGATATTTCAGTTTGCTTATAAAGTGACTTTCAGTTCTGGTTGCCTTTAGACATATGCGCGTTATTGAACTGAAGTCACTAATCATTTCCTGTGCTAAAGCTGCCCGAAAATCAATCGAAGTCACGTTCTGTGCAAAGCTGTTGACCGACATGAGTTTGGTATACGCCACGTAGCTGTTATGGATGCATATTTCGAAAAGACCGAAGAACAATCGACTATAAACCCGTCATTTTTCCCATTCTCTTGTTGTAATGCTGGACAACCAACGGGCAATCGATATCAATTTAACTAGCTTGCCCAGCTACATGCCGCTTTACTTTGAATACCGCAGTTGGGTCGATAAAATTTGAAGCCAGGTAAACAGCACGATTATCCATCCATTTGACAACGGAAATGCTATCGGATTGAAATAGCTTATGTCCGCACGCTTTACACTTTTATCGGCCGGAAACTTCTTTAGCATATGTTTTCTGTTGCTTCGAATTGTTCCGCATGCCATTATATAATTTTTCCGTAGAATCTCCATCAAATTTAAGCTAGTAAAAAATGTTCAAAGTAGGCTTCAACTCCTTTTTCGCTGGTGGTTCACATAACTGCAAAACTACAGACTCACCAAGACCGTACTCAACAAACGCCTTTTTTCCAATATATATGTCTACGTTTTACAAGTAGCCAGTGGCCGACCCACAAAAACACCAAAGTTTGAAGCCCCATGACACGGGCTTTTTCTTCATGTATTGATTCATGGCGTTATGCGCCTTGAACCTTACCATATGTTCGTCAACTGATATTTTTTTTGAATACGTGTATGCGTCTGGCATAGCTTTGTTCATATGATTAATCTTTTGGAAGATTTTATATCCACGGTCGCCGCCATCAACTTGATCATTGTTGCAAAATTGCAGATTAGTAGTAATTTCCACAAAGTGAAGCCGAGGCAAATCTGCGATTTGAGCTTGATGAAATGTCGGATCTGTAGACCAATATATTCGAATGCTGTGTAGTTTTACTAGGCTCATACGTATGATTACACCCATATAAGCCTTGAACTCTTCCACGGTCAGAGTGAAAACGCGTCCCTTTTGCCTGGCGTATAGGTTGGACTGCTCCGCTATCATTCTGCACAATTCTAAAACAAAAAAATAATACAAACTAGAATCTAGTATTACGCAATTGTAAAAACTTGCCTTCAAAATTAATCAATATTTAGATTTTTTTGGTGCGTTTTTTCCGTTTCAACTCATAGGCAAACACAAACTTACACAAACGTCCGACGTAGACAGGTGCACACTACGCTCACCCCACAGCAGCCCCCTGAAATAGGGCCACTTTTTGACCAAGTGTAAGGTGGGCAGGTGGGACCTTAGCTCGTACCACAGCTTTAATACCCCAACTCTCCGCTACAATTGAGGTTTATATATATTTACTCTATCTCTTATCTGGACACTTATATGAGCCAAACACCCCTGGGCAAGCATGTTTTCCTGTGGTCGTCAAAGGGTTAAGCGTTCAAAAAATCGAATCAATACCTTATTAATGTGTCAGAAATGCAAGAGACATTAAAAATTAGTAATTTTTATGTTTTTAAAATCAATGCTATTTAAAGATTTTCTTTTAATTTTAGAACTGTGCGTACCTCTACATAGTTTTAAAATTTAAATAACAATTAAAAACTAGAAAGTCGGTCTAGAGTCAGTTGTTTGCCCAAGAAATATTTATTTTAACTTTTTCAATAATTATTCAAAGTTAATTTCTGCACATTACGTATTTTTTTTTATATCGTTGGTTTATTTCAGTTATTTAAAATTGAACTTCTTGATATGCTCATTTTTAGCTATAGTTTCTGTTTGCAGTTTTTTCAATTTCAAAAAATATTCTTATTCATTCCTTTATATATTTTTATTAAAAGGATACAACTTTATTTCAATTTAAATTATTTATATGAATTTAAATGATGACGTATACATCATGTTGCTAGAACATTGTCGTAATTTTGCTTTTGTGATTGAAAAATAAAAAAGAGCATGTACCGATTTTCACAAATTACGATAGCGATCTTCCTATGGCCGACAAAAGCTTACATACCAAATTTCATGAAATTATATTTATATTTACGATCTGTTGTTGGATTACCAAGTCAACATAGACAGACAGACAGACGGGCGGACATCGAAAGTGATTCTGAGTCGATCAGTATAATAAAATGTCTATGTCAAGAATTTTTTAAAATTTTACAAACATCAGCACAAACTCATTATACCCTGCCCACAGAGTAGGGTAATCACTCCTAATTCGAAAACTGAAGTGGACTGAAAGGAATATTTTCACCGTTTTACCATTTAAATATGATACTGTTTTCGCTATCGAAATTCCCTGGTAGAACTACATATAATTGCCATACTCCAGTCGATATCGAAATACTATCGGCAAGCCATGCGATATCATAAACGATATCGTACATGATATTATAACCTATGATATTTAAATAGCGACATTGATTAATGGTTTATGAATACTATTAAATTCGAAACAATTAGATTTTTATTAAAAACAAAGAATTGAAATTAATTAACAGTAGTTTTCAATTTTCATGTGATTCATGCAAATAAATTTGAATTTCAAGAAACAAATACAACGAACGCCCACATCGAAAATGCTATTATAATCTTACTAGAATATAATATCATTTTCGGAATAATTTTTATTTGAAAATATATAGTTATAACGTTATTTAATTATTCCAATTATCCCAAGCGATATCATATATGATCTTTGTGATAGCGATTTCGATATCATATCGTACTTTGGTATATTGGGTTATTACTTTATTACTCCTTAAATAAGCTGTGAGTTTGCTTCTTGAATTAAATGAGTTTGGCTAGGTTGGCAGGATTTCTTATCTGACTCTACGCTGACACATCGAACTTTAAGCCTCGAATAAGAAAAACAATTTCGAATATTTTTTTTCATATATTTTTCCTAATAGCCCGAAGTTTAAAATTCTATCTTTTACTTCTTATTTGTAGAGATAGTAGTTGGTTGATTTGGTATTAATTTTATTTTTGTATATTTTTGCTAATTGCATTTGTGTTGCATATTTCATGAATATTATTGAATATATACATACATACATATATATATATATATTGTGAACTGAGAATTTTAAATGGGAAATGGAAAATGTGTGCTGTACTTATAAACCACGAAGATGTTATCGGTTTTCATTAACTTTTCGATTATTCATAAATATATAATGGACTACTGATACAAATTTAGTTCTAATTATCAAAGATACTTGTCAAGCACACCACGTATAAACTCATAAAATAACAATGCAAGTAGAACGCCTACTAACCACACCCTACAATGATGGTTGGTACACCCAGAAAAAGGAAAACAAATGAAAATGTATGTACTACTCAATATTTATTTTATTTTTTGTTTGCCAACGTTGAAGGAAGAAATTAAATAGTTTTCACAGATGATTTTGGCATGAAACAAAAAAAGAAATAAAACTCATTAACTAAAACAATTTATTAAGGCACTATGTAACATTAAACTCCAACAATACAATATACTCGTAAAATACGATAGATATTGATACAATCCTACTCACTTACTTACCTAAATACTCTACACAGAATTCTACGCATTTATATTTGATAAATGATTGGCAAGAAAAAAAAGCAAGCAGCATCATTAAAGTTTAATTGAAGTTCTAGTTCCAGAACGTAATCAAATGAAATGAAACTAACATGTGTGTTTACATATGATTATGACATCCTGCTGTGACTATTCAATGTTCCATAAGTACTCACATAAAGTAAATGTCCTTGTTTATGGTATTTGGGGATGTTTTGCTGCTGTATTAGTACATTCAACATACAACATTTCACCCAAAATGTGAAATTGGTTAAATACAATGCATAAGTATGTATATATGTATATGTATGTGTGTACGATTGTACATTTGTAGCAGAAGGAATACGTAAAGACTTTTATTGTCATCTATAATGATTTTCATTAAAAAAAAAACCGAACAACCATACATTTCTGCTTCTTTTCGTGCATTAAATGTTGTTCTGAATTTAGGATACAATATAGAAATTTAATCTCCGTTAAATATTCAAGCGTTACGAATGCATATATTCATTATGACTTTTCCTTCTGTATTATACAATTAAGTACTTATTAGAATCTAAGTGATGATAACTATAACAGTAAAACGGAAGCATTATTCATAAAAGGGAATTGTTATGTTATTTCCAGCCAAAACTTAAATGTACTTTTACACAAGTGAGAGTATTAAATTCAATTCAGCCGAATTTTCAATGCCTTCAGTTTAGACTGACTAAACGATACTTTATACCACGAGTTTAGAGAATGGGTCTAGGTTCCAACTAATTGTGTATTAAAAAACATGCACCTAATTTGAGTGGCTTTGCTATAAATATACATATAGCCGATAAGAAAAAGTTCATATCGGATGCAATTTTTATATGTGGACTACGTAGAAACATGGACCGATCATGACCATATTTGGTAAGGTCATGAATTTTTCAGAACAACAGGACCTGACGCAGAGATGGCGACAGTAGTTTGAAAAAATTACTTTTGTGAAAAGTGGCAACTTTATAAAACATATGTTTTTAGTTTCAAGGTGACTTGTTGTTTAGTATTTTTTTTAGAGCCATCAAAATTAAACGATCTCAGTGAATTTACAAATATGCAAAAATTGGTCACCGTTATGTAATTCAATAATTTCATTCGAAAGGTCGTTTACCACTATAACATATTGGGTGGCAGAGTTTTAAACGGACGAGCTGCCAAAGCAATAGAGGTGGCCACGCCAGAAACGGTTAAGAAAATCGACAAAATGGTATTGGATAATCGTAGGCTGAAGGTGCGTGAGCCAGCGAGTGATACACATCACATACTGACCAAAAATGTGGGGATAGAAAGCAGTGGTGCACACACAGAAAAAAGATTGGTTGGAATTCGGTTACAACTAGAAAATTTTGCTAAAGCAATTAGAACTTTTTTTATGGTTTATTATTATTGTGAATGAAGGTAATAAAATAATTAACAAACACATTAACAAATTTAATAAAACACACATAGTATATGTATAATTTTATGTATGTGTTAGTAGCAACTTTAAATGCAATTTACTCAAAATAAAGGAAAAAATTTAATAATTTGTATAATCTACAACAGTATTAGTTACGTTTACCTATCAATGTCTTGATGTAAATTTCTAAACCAATTTAATTGAGGCAACCTAATAAAACAAAGAATAACATGCTTCAGTGCTAAATATTGGCGACTGCAACTACTAATTCTATTATAATAATATTTTTCAAATCGAAAGTTTTAACAGATATTGTAGCAAATAGTTGGTTAGAGTACTACATACAAAATTTGTATTAAGAAATTTTTATCGGTTGTAACAAAAGAAACACAAATTTTTAACCTCTTTTGGTATATCTAACCGAAAGGAAGTTCTATGAATCAATTTCTGTTGTTAATACCAAAAAAAGATAAGAATATGTTTAGGTAGACCGAATTTTCATAGGTATGTCAAATAAAATAAAATATAAAAAAATAATAGTAATGTACATATATTGTAATAATTAAAATTTATAATTGAAAATCATAATGTGTAAAAAAGTGTCATATTATGTAAAACAAGTAACAGTGTTAAATTCGGCTGTGCCGAATTTTTTGATACCCTCCACCTGCATCTTAAACTCAATATTACAACCAATGTTGAGTACGGCTACCACTTTGACACTGTTGTCGATATTGAAACATTAAATGCGCAAAGTCTAAACAATAAGACGAGTTTTCCTTTATATATGAAAATCCAGGAGTTGATGTTGTCTGTGCATCTGAGACGTGGTTTGACCTGCTTGTTCCTGATAGCATTTTTGATTTGCAAGACTATAAATTATATCGCTGTGATAGAGTAACTCACGCAGGTGGTGTTGCCATTTATACTAGAAATGGAATAAATAGTAAATTATATTGTAAATCCAAGCCAATGGAAAAGATTGAACATCTCTTTGTAGAAATTTTAGCACATGGAAACAAAATTCTTGTGGGTTGTGTATACAGACCTCATCACAATATTGATATGCAAAATTTTTTCGAAACTTTGGAGAATGCAACAGTAAAATTTGAAGATATAGTTATATGTTTCGATTTCAACTCAAATCTTCTAGTGGAAAATTATTTAGTAAATAATATGGAAACAGTTGGAATTTACCCAACTAATACATCAGTTCCAACCCATTTCTCAGCTACATCAAACACGCTATTGGATGGCGATAAAGGAAAAGTTTTACTTTATGATCAGATTTCAGCGTCCTGTTTTTCAAAGCACGACTTAATTTTTCTTACTTTTGATTTCCAGATCCAACTTATTATGAATGATGCCACATATTATAACTTTAAACATATGGATAATATTGTCATAGCTTTTGATTTAGCAAATATTGATTGGAATTCAATTTACTATATGCTATCTGCTGAAAGTCAACTTAACTTCTTAGAAAATAAAATTGAACAAATTTTCAATATGTCGGTTCCGTTGAGAGCTGTAAAAACTAGTTTTAAAGTAAAAACATGACTTAGTGGTAATATTAAATCTGCAATTGCTTACAGAGATAGAGCTTTTAGTCGTTGGAAACGTTTCAAAACTGATTCACTACATGAAGAATATTGTAACGCACGCAGAAAAGTAAACCGAGCTATTAAGAGTGCTAAATCAACATACTATTCATATGTTTTCAACTCTGCAATTGGTTCCAAAAAAAACATGGAAAAATATACGTGACATTGGTATCGGAAAACCAAGGATAATAGATACAACGGAAATTGATGTAGAATTAATTAATGAAACTTTCACACGACTGCCAACAGTACCTTTGAATAGTAATTTTTTTAATCAACCTATTACTGAGCAGAGTCAACTATTTAGTTTTGTTTGTGTAACACAGGATGATGTATCATGGAGTTGCCTAGCTGTTAAATCAAATGCTGTAGGATTTGATAATATTCACCCAAAGTTTTTAAAAGCTATTCTTCCTGTGTTGTTACCATATAACACATTCATATTCAACAATATCATAACTAAAAGTATTTTTCCTGCTTATTGGAAGTATGCTAAAATAATACCTACACCAAAATCTAGTAATGAGTACCGACCTATTTCTATATTACCTACCATTTCTATCAAAAGTATTTGAGAAGCTACTACATAAACAAATGTACGATTACATAAATAGTAATGGCTTATTTACAAGCAGACAGTCAAGTTTTCGGCCTAAGCATAGTTACGTAACTGCGCTTATTGATGTCGCGGAAGAAATACGGAGTAATATTGATGCTGGTTTCATGCCATTTCTTGTTTTATTAGATCACTCTAAGGCATTCGAGATGGTTCATTATGGAATTCTTTGTATGAAACTACAAACTTTGTTTAAATTTCCTTTGTCGTCCACTCGATTAATCGCGTCCTACTTATTGTATCGTAAACAGTAAGACTTTGCTTATAAAAAAATATCACGACCACTGCCAATATCGAAAGGTGTTCCTCAAGGATCAATCCTTGGTCCTCTACTTTTTACAATATACGTCAACGATATACCAGAGCAACTACTGTACATCAGTGTTCATGTCTATGCTGATGATGTTCAATTATACATATATATGTAATAACAACAAAAATACTGATGATTGCTTAAGTAAACTAAATGAGGATTTAAACCGTGTTTTTATGTGGGCTTCATCCAATGGACTTTGCTTGAATCCCAGCAAATCTAAGTGTCTGGTGATAAATCCAAAATCCAAGAAATCAACTTTTGAGATTGTAAGAACAACGAAAAATCTTGGTATAATTTTTAATAATAATCTTACATGGACTGATCACATAAATACAGCTGCTGGAAAAACATATGCTATGCTACGAATTCTGTGGAAAACACAATACTTTACACCGGTTAAGATTCGGTTATTATATGCAAAAACATATATAATGCCAACTTTGTTATACGGATGTGAAGTTTTTTCGAGCTGTGATTATACGAGTTACAATAAGTTGGAGAAAGCTTATAACGCCATACTAAGGTATGTTTACGGCCTGAAGAAGTATGATTATATTACACCAGTTTCAAAAAAATGTATGGAGTTAGTTTTAGTGATTTACTACTAATACGTACCTTGACTTTTTTACAAAAAATTATATATACTCGTGAACTTTCTTATCTTTTTAATAGAATATCGTTCACTCGATCTCGCAGAACAAATACTTTAATACCAATTAGACATCGAACGCAAACACCTGAATGGCAGTTTTTTATTAATTCAATTCGTCTTTGGAACTTACTACCTTCAAACATTCAGTTCAATTTGAAATGGCCCTCTTTAATTTCTATAATTAATATTAAACTTTTTTATTATTATTTTATTTTGTTATTATATTTTTATTATTTTTAATTGTTATTATACATAATTATACATAACTAATTATAATATTTAATGTCTTGTTGTATGGGAATTCGAAATAAGTAAATAAATAAAAATTCAAATGATTCTTGGCTAAAAATTATTAATATTAAAAATAAGCTAATATTAAAATATTGTAATCTCAATTATTTTTTATTTTTATCTGTATTACATTTAACACAAAAAAAAAAAATATATATAATAATAACAGGTATGAAACCAAATATAGAAATTAAAACTTTTAATATATAATTTACTAGATTTCTTTGTTACCTTTGGTACCAAGGCATTTACTCGAAATAATTAATTCAGATCACACTCCTATAATTTTAAGCTACACTACGATTTTACAAACTGAAGCCAAAAACTGCAAAACAATCTCAGCAAAAATAGACCTTGATTCCTTTAGATATTGGATGGATATAAATTTAGGACTAAATATATCAATAAGTCAGGTGATGAAATTGTTAGTGCTGTTGAAAAGACAATAAACCTTATTCATGAAGCCGCATTATTATCTACCCCACAAATATCACAGCAAAATGGAAGTAAAGTTATAATATCGGCAGAAATAAAGGACTTAATAAGAAATAAAAGAAGACTGAGAAGAATATGGCAATCGACTAGAAATCCGAGAGATAAAAATAATTACAACGTGGCATCAAATTATCTCAAAAGACGTATAAAAGAATTAAATAATGAAGAGTAATCAATTTTTTTAAGAAATTTGGATTAAGGAACCAAACGGAAAATGGTGGAGAAATGATAAAAGTAAAGCTGAATTGTTTTCTCACCACTTAGAACTGACTTTTAAATTATTTCCACTCACAAATTCTACCGATAAGAGTAATATACTAAAATTTTTAGAATCTCCTTGCCAATGGATATTCCCATAAAATTTATTTGCCCCCACAGAAGTTTGAAATGAAATATCAAAGCTAAATAACTCTAAATCTCCAGGATATGATAAAATGGATGCAAAAGTAGCAAAGTCGCTCTCAAACAAATTCATACTATTTCTAACTCTTATCTATAACTCTACAACAAGATTATCATACTTTCCACTCCAATGGAAATGTGCTGAGATCATTATGATACCTAAGCCCAATAAACTAGAAAATGATGTCTCATCATATAGGCCAATTAGCTTGTTGCCAATTTTTTTAAAAATCTTTGAAAGATTATTTTCGCAGAGATTATTACATGTTTTGGAAAAACAAAATATCATACCCGATCAGTTTGGCTTTCGTCACAAGCATGAAACCCCAGAACAATGCCATCGTAATGTAAATGTTATTTCAGACACTTTCGAAAGAAAAATGTATTGCTCGGCGGTATTTTTAAACGTTAAACAAGCATTTGAGAGGGTATGGCATGAAGGACTTTTTGTATAAGCTTAAAGAATTTTTGCCAATTCTATTTTATTTGTTTTTCAAATCATATATAGAAGAACGAATATTCTATGTAAAATTTAGTAACGAATATTCCAATATATGCCGTATTAATGCTGGTGTACCACAGGGTAGTTTGTTAGGTCCAGTGTTGTATACTATTAACACTATTACTATTTACAGACATGCCCATAACGGATGATGTAACAATATCTACCTACGCAGATGATACTGCTATATTATCGTCAAATGAATCACCAGCGGAAGCATCATTCTTAGTCCAAAGGGAATTAAACCTTCTTCAACAATGGCTAACAAAATGGAAGATTTGTATCAATACAAACAAATCAAATCATGTAACATTTACATTTCGAAGAGAAGAATGCCCTTCCCTATATATAAATGATACTGAAATTCCAAACAATAATAGTGTAAAATATTTAGGAATGCATCTGCCAAAAACACATTAAAGCAAAAAAAAACAACATCTTAGTATAAAAACCAAAAAGATGTACTGGTTATTAAGACCAAGTTCAGACCTAAGTCTCGAAAACAAGGTTAGGTTGTATAAGTCTATTTTGAAGTCAGTATGCACATATGGCATTCAACCTCAAGTAACTCGAACGTAGAGATATTGCAACGTTATCAAACCAAAACACTCGTATAGCAGATGCTCCATGGTTTTTTTACAAACAAAAGACTTCATGAATAGGTTTAGTTCTCGATCGACTTAGTGATCATTATAATACATTAGCTATATCGTTATTAGAAGAAACAAACGAGGTTAGAAGACAGAAAAGATTACATGTTTTAGACCTACCATATATGCAATAGTATGACAAAACAAGTAAGAGTGTCAAATTCGGCTGTGTTGTATCTTGGATAGGAAGTTATCCTTTATAAAAGGCATTTTTTTAAGAAAAATGTACTTTAAAAAAATACTTTTTTAAGAACATTTTTTAAGAAAATGTTCTTTTTTAAAAAAGGGTTAATTTTTAAGAAAATGTATTTGTTTAAGAAAATATGTTTTTTAAAGGTTATTTTTTAAGAAATTTTTTTTTTAAAGAATAAGTACTTTTTAAAACGAGGTACTTTAAAAAAAATTATACCTTTAAAGGAAACGTACTTAAAAAAACCAGGTACTTTTTAAAAAGGTATTTTAAAAAGGATACTTTAAGAAATATACCTTTTGAAGAATATGGTACTTAAAAAAAATGCATTTTTTTAAAAACAACTTCTCTTGTTATAAGGATCAAGAAAATATATGGTTAACGGGCGCAGGAATTTATTTCGCTGCGCTATAAACGGAATGATAAACTGATATATACCCTCTTCATACATACACTTTGAGGGTTTAAAATCGAGTTGTTTTGAAATTTTTTTCGATTTAATTAAAAAAAATTATTATAATTGAATTTTAGATTTTTTTGGGACGTCTGAAAATTTATAAACAATTCTTAATAAATGAACAATAATCTAAACTATTTGGGGAAATCATCTTGATAATTTTTTAATATTAGCGCTTAATTTTAAAATTTCGGGTTATCCCCGAAAATACGTATTAATCTTATTAATTGGTAAAAAGTTCCATATGGTATATACACTTTTCCCAGGGTAGTCTTTTAGTAATGTTGCTAAGGGATCGACACAATTTATAATTCCAACAAAATGGAATTCATGTCACAAATCAAACCGTGCTCACAACCACTACATAACTTGATGTCTTCAATCAGATGCTATTATTCTCATTTACGGAGATGTATTCATTTGTAATGACACTGGTTGATTTTATTTCTAACTTAAATACTAAATTTATAAACATGTTTGCCTTTAGTTTTCTTTTGTTTGGTTTTATTTATTCAGGGTCAAAACCATAACGAAAATGTAGAGATATCCCTCGTGGTAGTTTCTTCATAAGTCAATCAGTATATTCTCTTTGAAGACAATCTTTTGTGTATTTTTTTTTTTCTGAATAATTACGCTTTCTTCCAATTTAATGATTCAGATAAACTAAGTCTCATGTATACATATATACTATATTAGGTGTTTGCCAATGATGTACATTGAAGATCTGCTTTAACTGCATTCTTTTGCTTCCATATTTTTTTTTGAAATTTTTTAGATTGTCTTTGGTTTGATCCGCTTAAGAGATGATATATGTTTATTTCAAGAGTAGGTCTATAAAGCTCTCTCACATTAGTAATTCGTGCTCCAATGAGGAAATATCGTTTTCGTGCTTTCTATTATTTCGAATAAAAGAAAACACGTTTCGGTGTTTGCTGTTTGGTCATCGTGTCAGCATGCATTTATATGACATAACTTCTCGTTTAATTTATTTAAAATTTTTGCAAATTAAATAGCTCGCCCTAACCTCCATTGCGATGGTAATGGTTGTGTAGGCTGGCTATACGCGTTAAATGTTGCTAAAGGGTAATTTACATGATACCACTCAATCGTATGGTTTTTCGACATAAAAATCCGATGAAATTCATCGGACTGTCATAAAGTCGTACCGACATTATTTCTACATACTTAGGCCATTTACATCATCACACTCAAGTCTTAGGCAAAGAGCTGTTTAGAATAACAAATAAATTTATTTTGAAATTTATATTTTATTTCCAGTTTCTTTGTTTTTGTCTACCTTTTTTTTATATTATTATTTTAATAAACTCATTGATTCTTCTTTACTGAGACCTGTGTATTCTTTTAACATTGTTGTGTTTGATATCTAATTGAAAATGTTGACATTCATGTTATAAGAGAAACAACTATTGCAAAGCTAATTAGAACAAAAATTGTGGTACCATCTACTGTGGCATAGTCACACTGAGCAAAATGAAGTGACACTCTGTTTGTTAATGCAAAAGAGATGTATTTTCCCTAAAACAAAATATTGGAGAATTTTACATAAATAAAATAATATACCGATTTTTTTCTAACATGCGATAGCTATACATATATGGAATATAAATACATATGTATATTATTTTATTATAATAAATAATATAAATAACATTATTCCTCGTCAGTGGCAGTAGGCAATAATGATTGAACTAACTTAAGGCCTAGCTAACCACACGTAACAGTAACGTAACGTGAAAGCTGTTTTTTTTTGTTACATGAAAAGCATTGGGAAATTCCGGTTACATTCAGTAATATTCTAAATACTTTTCATGTAACTAACTTAAGCCATAGTTAACCACACGTAATAGTAACGTAACGTGCCCCCTTGTTTTTTGTTACATGAAAATGTTCTAAATGCTTTTTGTGTATATGTATATTATATTATATGTATATTATTTAGAGTATTTTGATATTTGCAAAACTTGCGATGATGCATGGTGTCTCGGCTAGCTATAATTCATGGCAATGGTCAAGTCAATGGCTAGTGGAAACCGCTAATGTTCATGTCATGACTTAAAATTCCAACTTTTTGCCATGACAAAAATTTTGCCCTAAACCCTGCCATTAATTAGAAGTTTGATTCGATTTTGACGTTTAAGTATTTTAAAATGGCGCAACTTAAATTAAATAAAAGCCAAATTATTAATTTCATAAAATATGAACATGAACATTACCATGAATTACAGCTAGTCAAGAGACCGTGTTATAAAAATCCCAGAATATTGGTATTTATTATATAAGTATATATCAATAATATTAATTGGCTAGGCGATTTCTTGTGACCGATGTTTTGTTCTACCATTTTATCCCGATTTTGACAAAACGTATATTATTTGAAAGGTGTTTCTTTTGAGCCCTTTTGCAGATTTGCAGATATTTCAATTTTTTCCTTTATTTTGAGTAAATTGCATTTAAAGTTGCTACTAACACATACATAAAATTACACATATGCTATGTGTGTTTTATTAAATTTTTAATGTGTTTGTTAATGAGTTTGTTATCTTCGTTCACAATAATAATAAACCATAAAAGTGTTGGTTTGTGAATTAGCTAAGTTGAAAAAAAGCTTCCTAGAAAATGCACTCGAATTTCGAGCGCTGGAATCTGCTAGTAATTATTTAATATATATATGTGTATGTAAATATTACACACAAAATATACAACATCAAATGTTAAAAGTTATTATTAAATAAATTAATACATAAAATATTTTTTTGGCAAATTACATTATTTTTTTTTATTAACAACTAGGTAGTTTAGCGTTATTTGCTTTAAAGAGGGTGAATTTTTACTCCATTTTTATTAACTCGTAGTTTTTGGTTGTCGATAAAATTTTAGATCGATTTTTTACCCCTTTCCCGTAACCCAATCGATCTGAAATTTTGCAACTAGGCTCGTGGCGATGACGAAAATGATCCAAAAAATTTGTTTAGTGATGCCAAAACAATGGAAACTTTCTAAATTTTTCTACCAGGGATGATAAAAAAATTTACAAGGGTTAGTTTTTTTTTATATTATTACCACAACGACCACAAAAACAACAATTCCAGCTATGCCAACAAACAATATTTATAATAACAACAAGAACAATACAGAAACATATATTTTTAATTTTTATATTTCTTCAAATATTTCTCGGGGCCTAATAAACTGATTTTCATGATTTTATATTTTTTCCAGATTTTTTTTCTTATTCATTCAATTCTCGGGACCTAATCAACCGATTTGGACGATTTTTAATAGCAAATTTCTAAGGATGTTAATGAATAATTTTTTAGGACCCTAGCTGCCCGCTTGAAGCCGTCATCGCGAGTTCTACAGACCGACCGACGGGCATCGCTATATTAACTCCGCTTGTTATAGGGATCACAAATATATATATTTTATGGGATCCAAAATATTTTTTCTATTATTACAAACGGAATGATAAACTTATATACTTATATACCATCTACACACTGGGGTGGAGGGTATAAAAAGGGCTTGGTAGAAAGCTAAACGTTTGATATCCTGAATATTTCTGTTTGTTAAGTCGACTTCCTTCCGGTTCTCCATTTTTTCTCGTAATTTTCGTGTGAATTTAAGTAATTAATGACTACAGTTTTACTTCTCTTCAAACGAAATGCTATTAACCTAGTTGTAAATCCTTAACAACGATAGTATGATATATCAGATGTTTAACTCTCTACCATATTTTGAAAAGATCTATATGATATTAACGGTTATATTATTATAAAATATTAATTATATACAAATCCATAAGATATATTTATCTTTTTTTTAAAGATAGATAGATAGAGAATGAAGAAGCAATTATTTAGCATCAATGATTTGAATGTTAGTTACGGTACACGGTTGAAAAATTTTATTTTATACTTTGGTCTCATAACGAACAAAGGAATTTTAGTTCGTCACCTATTGGCTCATTTATATGAAATGTACACCAGGTACTCATAGAGGATAGTAAATCCGCCAAATAACTTTTTTTTTTTTTTTGAAAATGCTATAAAAAAAAAACTACTGAATATTATCTCAAATTTCTTTCTTTATTTGAAAGTACAATCCTTCCGGTTAATAATGGAAAATAATTTCATTCAAATGGCTGCCTCGGCTGGCCATGCAGTAGCCTACACGATCGGTCCAATTTTTAAGCACATTATCGATTGTGTCCAGCTGTATTTCACCAATGGCTTCACGAATATTGTCCTTTAAAGCGTCAATTGTCTCTGGGTTGTTGGCGTAACACTTATCTTTGAGGCCACCCCACAAATAGTAGTCCCACGGTGTCAAATCGCAGCTCCGAGGTGGCCAAACGACATCAGCTCTACGGCTGATAATGCGATCTTCAAAAACAGGGCGCAAAACATCGAGTGTAGCTTCGGCTGTGTGGAACGTAGCGCCGTCCTGTTGAAAACAAATGTTGCCAATATCCTCCTCTTCAATTTTTGTGAACAAAAATTCGTTCAACATGGCCCGATAACGATCGCCATTGACTGTAACGGCCACTCCTTGCTCATTTTCGAAGAAAAATGGACCAGTTATGCCTCTGGAACAAAATTCGCACCAAACAGTGGGTGTATCGGCTTTTCAATGTTTGCGTGCGGGTTTTCTGTGCCCCAAATGCGACAATTTTGCCTGTTTACATACCCGCCAAGATCAAAATGAGCTTCATCTGAAAAGATGATTTTTTTTGGCAAAATCGGCATCTTCTGTAAGTCGATCGCAGGCCCACTTAGCGAAGCGAAAACGCATTGGATGGTCAATTGGCTTCAACTCCTGAACAAATTGGACTTTGTATGGCATCATACCAAGGTCTTTATGCAAAATTCGTCTCAACGATGCCTCCGAAATGTTCAATTCTTGAGAACGCCGGTGAATTGATGTTGATGGCGCTTCACGCACACTTTCTGCCACAGCAGCAATATTCTCGAGTGTACGCACTGTTTTTGGCTTTTCACGCTTTGGTTTATCGATGAGGATGCCAGTTTATTTCACTTTTTTCACACGATAACGAACAAAATCCGTACGCAATTTTCGCACACATTCTGCAATATTACCATGATTTTCAAAGTAATGTCGCAATATTTCCCAGCGTTGTTCAAGCGTATACACAACCATATTCGTTCAGCGGAAGGATAAAACTAATTATCTGTCAAATCAGACATGAGCTAAGTGTTACCATTCACGAAATAAGCGCGAGTTGAAAAAAAAAAAAAACGTTAGATGGCGGACCCTTTACATGTTTATTTACTATTTTGCTGTGATTCGTGTTATTTTTTAGTTTTTAGCTTTAGTTATCTCTAAGTCGTAATTTGAAGTTTATTTTAAGAGATTCACTCTCTAGATATATTAAAAAATTAAATATTTCAATTTCATTAACTGTACAATAGTGACTCCAAACGTTGTTTATACTAGCTGTATTAAAAATATTATAAAAAAATTAAAGAAATCCAGGTATATTTCTATACGAAAAGCATGGAAACATATACCAAGTCCCGACTCATGGAGACTATAAGCCTTTGAACTCATTGAGAACTCATTGGGAAAAAAGGTAATTGCAAAGACGGAAATTCTACTGCCATGGTATTGTTAGATATAAAATATGCATTCGACTCGGTCTGGCATGACGCTCTTGTGCATAATATATTCACTATAGGATTAGACATACCCACAGTAAAGCTTATTAAAATATTTTTATCAAATCGAGCAACTAGAGCTCATATTGGTGATAAATTTTCCGAAGAATATGATATTCTTGCTGGTTGTCCTCAAGGCTCATGTCTTTCTCCAATTCTGTATATTTTTATATAATACAGAAGCGTTGACTGGTTCCGAGTCTTCAATCTTCGCAAATGATACTGCAATTTTAAGTTCAGGCTCGCTGTCCAATAATATTTTAAGTAATCTGCAAATGCCGGTAAATAAGGTTATGAGTTACTTAAAAAAACGGAAAATTATGGTTAACCCTTTAAAACCACATTCAATATTCTTCTCAAGAAAAAGAAAGGACTGCTTCCTACCGCAACATAATAATATACTTAGTTGACGGGGTGAATTTTCCGAGGGGTGAATATTCTTTTATTAATCGGAAATCTATTCTTAATGTTGAAAACAAATTACTAATATTAAAAGTGATATTTCATGCAATTTTATTTGATGCTGTTCCAGCTTGACACGATACATCAGACTGTCATTTGAAACATTTATAGGTTACAAAGAATAAACTCCTACATAATTATGTATAATTTACCATCACATTTTTCAACATCACGTCTTTTAAATATATCTAAAGATAAAATAAATATCATCATAGAAAAATTATTTATAGCCGTGCACATTCTTTATATCAGCACATAAATTATTTATGTCCCTAACCAATTTACTTTAACCATCAACTTTTCCCTTTTTTGTTTAATTTTTTTCCCCATTATAAAGTATTTTTGAAAAATTTTTTCCTGAATTGTATATAAAATTTATAGTATTAATTGTCATACTCTATATATATATGGGGGATTTCATGTCAAGTGCACCAACTTTTGAAACCGATGTCTTCCGATCGGGATGAAATTTGCACCAAGATTAGTCCTATTGGATAATAGCTTAGACACAATTTTTCAATAAGATCGGTCCAGATCTCTCTGAGTTAGAGGGGATCAAAATTTGACATTTTGGCCAAACAGGTGTTTCTTCTCATCCATGTAACTTATTACCTATTGTTCTTAGAAAATTTTCTCCTAAAGGGTTTAGATAGCTATTTATTCACTATTTCGGAAAAAAATACTTAAAGAAAAAAAAAAAATTTGTAGACTTTTTTTTTGCTAAATTAAAGCATTTTTTGCCTTTTTTTCAATAAGGGAATTTTTTTTTTTCATAAGAAAGCTTAGGATTTTTTCCTTAAGAGCTTTTTGGTCGCTTAGTGGGATGGGAGTGGGATATCTATCAAAATAAATGTTTTGTAACTCAAGACAACGGTTTTTCAATTTTTCACAAATGCACTATTTTGAATTTTTTCCTATTTGTGTGTAAAACCTTACAAATAAAACTTATACTGAGAAACAAGACAAATTAACCTTTCCGAAGGTATGTAACATACCTTCATAACATAACAGAAGAGAATGGTTATCTGTAACCTGATAGAGTTATTTGCACATTTCAATCTGAACACGAGGATGTTAGAATTGGCTTCACGAAATTAACCCAAATGAGGCCAAAACATTGCGTTTTGGCAGAAAGCAGCGGAACTCATACATTATGCGTTTGCATTTACCATGAAAATCTTAAACTGATGTTGAACGAAATCTACTTAAAGTATTTAATAGATGATTCGGCAGAAGATTTACACGATTAAGGCGATTGCCTTAAATTGACTATGTGTCCTAATGAAACAACTTCTTGCCACTTAGGTGAATGTACCAATTGTCCGAAAACCACATTCATCAAAGAAAATTTAATCAACTCTTTAGATCGAGAATATATGGAGGAGGTCAAATTTGATTCTTGGATTCAGACTGACAGATGCACATTGAAAACAATCATTTTAAATGTGGATGATTTTGTGGAAGAAATGTGTACAGGATTGCTAAACTTGAGAAACCATGACTTTTTAATCAAAGAGCAATGGTCATTCTTCAAGGATTTGAAGATACATTTGAAGTCTGGTGAATTCGTTATTTCATATGATTTCGCAGAAAACTATAAATATGTTCTTCAGGATGCCATACAAGCATTCCACTTCAATAACGACCAAGCAACTATATTCACAGTAGTTATTTACAACATGAAAGATGAAAAACTGGAACACAAAAGTATGGCAATCATATCCGACGATTTAAAACATGATACCGTTGCAGTTTATGAGTACCAGAAGAGAATACTAAAATTTCTAAAATCTAAATTTACAGTAAAGAAGGTATACCACGTTTCGGACGGAGCTCGTCAACATTTTAAAAACAAAAGTAGCTTGGCAAATCTTATGGCCCATGAAAAAGATTTTGGAATGCCAGCTGAGTGGCATTTTCATCCTACTGCTCATGGTAAAGGAGCATGTGATAGTATTGGAGCAAACCTTAAAAGAAATGCAGCGAAGTATAGCCTCCAGTGCTCTCATCAAGATCGCATCTTAGATGCGACTGCTTTATTCCATTAGGCAAAAAGTTATTGTAAAGAAACTAAAATGGTTTTTAGTAGCAAAGATGATCATCAGGAAACATTGAAAACACTGAAGAGCAGATTCGATGCTGCGGTAACAATCGATGGCACCGCTGAATACCATGCTTTTATACCGCTTGTCGATGGAAGACTCAAGTTGAAAAAGTTTTCTGCCTCTATTCAATGCGATTTCCTTCCAAAGACAACAAATAAACCAGCAGCGAAATCAACAGCTGAACCTAGTAACGCCAAGAAAGGATTGACAAAAAAACGCAGTAAATAAAGGCGACAAAAAAGCTAGATGAAGGACTGGGTATTTAAAAATTTACAAGACTTAAATACTTCATCAGCTACAATAAATTAAGTATAAAAATAGTTATGATATAAATGGATCTAATGCAATTAATATTAAATTTTAATAAATTATTTATCTCTTTATTTTTAATATTATTATTATTATACATTAATTTAATTATTATTAAAAATAAATAAAAAATAATAATTTTTCATTTTTTTTCCTGAGGTTAACATATTCTGGGTATTACAGTATCGAGGGTATAAAATTTTAGTTAGGTATGTTATATACCTTCGGAAAGTTTAATTTGTCTAGTTTCTCAATATAAGTTTTATTTGTAAGGTTTTACACACAAATAGGAAAAAATTCAAAATAGTGCATTTGTGAAAAATTGAAAAACCGTTGTCTTGAGTTAGAAAACATTTATTTTGATAGATATCCCACTCCCATCCCACTAAGCGACCAAAAAGCTCTTAAAGGAAAAATCCTAAGCTTTCTTATGAAAAAAAAAATGCCCTTTTTGAAAAAAAAGGCAAAAAATGCTTTAATTTAGCAAAAAAAAAGTCTACAATTTTTTTTTTTTTTTAAGTATTTTTTTTTTCGAAATATTGAATAAATAGCTATCTAAACACTTTAGGAGAAAATTTTCTAAGAACAATAGGTAATAAGTTACATGGATGAGAAGAAACACCTGTTTGGCCAAAATGTCAAATTTTGATCCCCTCTAACTCAGAGAGATCTGGACCGATCTTATTGAAAAATTGTGTCTAAACTTCTATCCAATAGGACTAACCTTGATGCAAATTTCATCCCGATCGGAAGACATCGGTTTCAAAAGTTGGTGCACTTGACATGAAATCCCCCATATATATATATAATTAAGGTGAAAAGTCAAAATTGTCTGAACTCTTTATTTATAAATACTGAAATTATTGTGTACTAAATTGTATTAATTTTAACAATAAACTAATTGAATTGGAAAAAAATTATTTCATTTATTATTTATTATGTATGGCACTTAAAATTTGTTTTTGAAAAAGGTATTTAAGAAAGAAAAGGCAGTTTTTTAAGTAAATGCAATTTCTTTTAGAAAAGTTGCTTCTTTAACCCTTTCGGGACAAATTTTTCAAACTCATGTATTTTCTTTTTTTTCAATGCAACTGCTTATCTAAATAGCCCCGAACACAAATTTAAACATCTTTTCTGAAATGTGAACAAAAATATAACGGAACATATCAGCGAGTGGAAGCCAGCTGACGATGAACTTCACAATAAAAAAGCATCTGATTTATTAAATTTAATTGTTTGTTTATGTTTTATGTTAATAAAAGGTAAGTTAAAGCTGAATTACTAAAATTGGGATATATAGCCCCAATATGTTTTTACGTGGGACATATAGTCCCAATTAGTATTTTGCGTGGGATTAATTATCCCAACAAACATTTAGATGTCAAAAAAGAAGCTAGCCCGAGAGGATCTAGAGCGTATCGTATGCGAAGAATAAGACTCGGATATCGATTTTTGAGGATTCTCGAAGTGTATATTTCGATGAAAGTTCCGATGAAATCGAATCCGCATCAGACGCTAAAAATAATCTCAATGTGGGATCTGACCTCGAAGAAAAAGACAACGACTCACAATTACTTGTCCAGTGGGGAAATTTTACTCCTGATAACCGTCAATACTTCAATCCGAAATACGATTTCCCAACTGAACGAGAGTGCAAAATTCTTCCTGATTATAAGGAGGAGTGCAACGAGTTCAAAATGTTTTCTAAGATATTCCCATACAGTTTGTGCATTCAAATTGCCGACTGTTAGCCTTAAATCGTTGAGCGCAGTCAAAGCGAAATTTAACCGATCCGAATGAAATCCTAGTATTTCTGGGAGTTTCATTAGTTATGCATTACAATAAATTGCCTGCTCTGAAGGACTATTGAATCAAAAATCTATCAATGGGAAATTCAGTTATTCAAAATTGTATATCAAAAGATCGCTATTTATTATTGGCATCGAAGGTATATTTAAATGACTGTGAAAAGCCGACTGACGTTGCCAAAGACTATAATATCATCGAGATTGTCAACTGCCTGAAACACACATTTGCAGCAGCTCGTAGTGAGAGTACTTTTCTGTCTATTGATGAATGTATGTTAAAATTCAAAGAGAGATCAAGGATGAAGCAATATATGCCCGTAAAACCAATTAAACGTGGAATAAAAATTTGGATGCGATGTGACTCCACGACAGGATATACCTACTATTTTAATGTTTATACCGGAAAGGAAGCAAATTCTGTGCAATGCAAGGCCAACACTCTTGGAGAAAAAGTTGTACTGAAATTGGTTTCTTCGATTCGTGAGAAGAATGACATTTGACCGCTTCTTTACATCAATTAATTTATTAAGAACAATTACATATCCCGCACTTGGGACATATATGCAAAACAGAAAGAATACACCGAAATTTGTTGGAAAGTTAGCCAGACGAGAAAGCTAGCTTCAAGTGAACTCTGGTGGCATTTTGGCAGCTCGCTGGATGGTTTCAAAAGAAGTCCTCTTGGCTTCCAATTGCCATGATCCATCTTTTGTAGACATTCAAAGGAATCAAAAAGAGGCTCGAAGAATAAAATAAAGTGTTCCAATTGCCATGATCCATCTTTTGTAGACATTCAAAGGAATCAAAAGGAGGCTCGGAGAATAAAATAAAGTGTCTTAAAAGTATCAGCGACAATAAGAAAATTATGGGAGGAGTAGACTTAGCCGACCAGAAGACGACTGTTTAAGATTTTGACCGCAAGTCTCAAAAGTGGTGGAAAAAAGTGTTCTATAAACTACTAATGGTTAGCGTGGTAAATTCGTGGATAATGTACACGGAATATAAGAAACAGAAACTGTCGTTGAAAGATTTTCTGGTCCCTCTTGCTGAAGCTATTATTTTTGGAGGCAATAAAAGACGAGAGAAAATGCCACGTCGCCATGAGGAAGAACTCACAAACGTCCAAAAGCTGATAGTATGACCTCACTTGCCAGTAGAACAGAAGAAGCGTTTCCGCTGCGTTCGCTGCACTTCACTTGGCGTCAAAAAGCGCACAAAGATAATATGCTCAGGCTGCAACAATGCTTTATGCTAGAAATGTTTTGGCCCCTTCCACAAACTAAATCAATATTTACACAATTACTTATTACTTTTCATTAATTAAAAAAATATATGAAATTCTACTAAAATCTTTTACTATTCCATTTATTTTAGAATATGTCTCAGGATAAAAGGACGATTTCAGAAATGTAGAGTATGCAGAACACAATTTTTTAGCTCGTATTTTGGGATATGCAAAAATATCTACCAAGAGTATCTCGGTTTTCCAAATAAAACTCCGTTCCGAAAGGGTTAAGAAAAGGTACCTTTTTAGGAAAATATTTTAATAATATGTACTCTTTAGGCAAAAGTACTTTCTTAAGAAAATCTGCTTTTTAACAAAACTTACTTATTTTAAGAACAGGTACTTTTTTAAAAAAAGGTAATTTTTAAGAAAAGGTACTCTTTAAGAAATGGGATAACGATAAAAGAAATGTGTAGTAATATTTGCTTAAGCCAATCTGACACGTGCAGTATACCCATACATTCACTCTAATGAAAAAATTCTACAAATGCAACGATTACAACAATAACAACGATTAGAGCAGTCACATATAAAATGAAACAAACGACCCATGAAACATGAGTTGCAGACGGAATGACAAACTGATGTGTACAAAATATTGAAATAGATACTGTTATTTTGATATGTATGAGAATGTGTCAAAATAACAAATTTCTTTCTTGGGAGAACGTCATAGTTTTTAAATTTAGTTTAATACATTAAAATGCGGAGTTTTATGCGGTTGCTAAGTGAGAAATCTCGAAAGTCTATCCATTATAAAATGGCAAACCAACCAACCTAAACAAAAACCGCAAAAAGCAACTTTTTTAGTGACGAACCCTAATGTACATATGTATGTATGAACTCATATAAAATGCAGTAAAACCAGGAGGCAATGTGGAAACAGTGTCGCAGGACATTAAATATTTGCTGCATTGGCTGTAAAGTAAAGTGCTTTTTTACTATCGTTGTAGCAGTTGTATATCAGCTTCGCCAGCACCCCCAGATGTGCTCATGCACACGGCGTAAAAATAAGTGAAATATGTTTTTCATTCTTTTAACGGTCTCATTACAGTTAACAAAAGGAAGTGAAAATTACAAATTTAAAATGGCATAGTTCGGCTTTAAATGAACCTACAACTTAATAAATTGCACTGTTTTTTAAATTATTAAATTAGATATTAAATTACATCAAAATGTGACCAAAGCAATTAACAAGATTCTAGATATTTAGTTTAAGTATGGATCGGGTGGGTAGTCATGATTCAACATCGATCCAATCTTAATTATTTATGGAAATTATTTATAGAAAAAACGAACAATTTATGTTATGCAAACTGGTATGCAAATTAATTGAGCAATTATTTAATATCTTAAAATGTCGATTATAGATCAATGCTAGTTAAGCACGTAAGTATAGCTTTTGTCTTTGAACAAATTTATGTAACTTCATCTACTTAAGAAAATAATTTAGATAATTATATCGGATGTATTTCGGAGTTATCAACAAGAAAGAAGGCTGCAGTACATCTACCCCATCTGTGTGTTTATATAAACCTGTTCTTTGATATAAAATATAGTGTGTCACCACAACCCTAATATATCCTGGTTACAAGGTTTATTATAGGTTATAACTGTAGAGGCACAAAGCATTAACATCCATTACTTTCCGCCAGTTCAAACATCGTCACCTATTCCTTCTTTGCGTTTCAAATCCTTAATTCGTTTTGGGAATGCCTAATAACGTTGCGTGTTGTAAACCCTATTAAGTATATATTTTATAGTAAAAACATGCAAAATGGTTTCTGTTTCTGCTATTAAGAAGAATATTATTGAGTGAAATTATTGTTAATTACATCCCCAGCAGAAGTGAAGATGGTTTTATGAGTTTAAACAGAGCACACTAAATACTTTGAATCATTATGATATACATATGACATACACATGTACATACATAATGGCACGACTTTTGTTATAAACACAACAAGAACACAACGGATACTTGGCCCGTGAACCTGATTTTATATCCTCCATACCACTATGCAGAGGGTATATATCGGTTTGTTAATCCGTTTGTAACTCATCGAAATAAATTCCGTAGGCCCCATAAAATATATATTTACTTGTCCGTCTGTTGGGCTTAAAATTTTCATCATAATCTGAAGGAGCTTGGACAGAACATCTTTGGTCAATTTTATATGTATATCTCAACAATCGTTGTACAACACCAAAAGGGTTGAATGTTACAGTAGGTACCGTAGCAGCTTAATTGCACACAGCACTACTTGAGTACTCTAAATCTAGAGCACTTGAATTATTGTATAAGCAGTGCTGATCGTGTTGGTAGCTTTAATTATTTTGTGTGTAACATGATCACTCTTTATATTTTATTACCCAAAAATGTTCTTGTTGGTAATGATGACTTATAGTTTATGCTACACTCTAAACCAAGGATGACCTAAAGGTATGCTAATCAATTATAGTCAATTCACAAATCAACATATAAACACAAACTCATTTTTATTACAAACACATTAACAAATTTAAAAAACACACACATAACATTGTATAATTTTAAATTTAAAATTCAAAAATCTGTATATCTGGTGGACAGCTAAAAAGAAAAACCTTCCAAATTAGGCACGTGTGGTCAAAATAAGATTAAAACTGACACAGTAGCATCGATAACAAGAAATCGCCTTGCCTATTAATATTATAGATGATATTCACTTAGAAAAAAATTTCCCTATTTAGATATTTTTTATCTTACGTTTTAATAATTCGAAATTTAATACATAATTGTTACGAGTATGTTATTACCAAATTTTTATGGCATGCTAATATTTAATACGAGTATAAGAATTTTAACTAGGTTTTATACATTTTTCTCTCATTTGTATTTTTATTTCCAAAGTGAATGCAGGCTAAAATTAAGGAAAGAAATATTATTAAATTACACAACCATTTTAAACTGTTGGTTGTATGCATGTAAGCTTTTAGTTAATTTTGGTTTTGATTAAATTAATAGTAATTTTTATAACTAATTTCTTATTAGCTCAGTGAAAAGAAAATTAGTATCTGAAAATAGAAAATTTAAAAGTTTTTCGACAAATAAATATTTTGTTATCGAGAATAATAAACAAGATTGTTAAATTCAGCTATGCCGAATCTTTGATACCCTCCACCTAGGTTTTCTTGCACTATTTGTAACAAATGTAAATAAAATATTTGAAAATGTAAACAATTTGATCAACTTATTACAAAATTATTACAACAAAGACTCTGAATTTTCAGTATTTACGTTTAACAATTTTAAAGTCAATAAAAGATAGTAAACAAAATATATTTTTTAATGTCGGATCTTTTTCTGAATACTTCTCCATGTGTTATATTTACAAAGCACTAGCGTTAATCAGTTTTATTTTTCAGATATTATTACATCAGTTTATCATTACGTTTGTAACGCATCGAGAAATGAATTTGCGTCTATGTATGTGTTTCATGCGAAAGATTTCTTACTTTTGCCGAATTGTAGGGATTTTTTGCAGATTTTTGTTTTTTAACAACTTAATATTATATATTTTTAAATTTTAAACTTTAAACTTTTAAAATTAAAAATATATACCTTTTTGAGTCTGTTAATAACTCTATAATATGGAGGAAGTAAATATGTGGCTTCTTTAATAACAATGACAAGTAAAAAATACTTTTTTGTGCGGTTTACTTGTTTTGTGCATCTTTTTCATACATAAGTACGTCATCTTTGTAGATCTCTTCGATTTTATTAAGTTTGTAAATAAAGAGAACATTAAAATATTATAAATGTAAACATAATTTTTGAAACATGTCCGATACGTTTTTCGATGGTGCTGAAAACACATCAAAGAAATACAGAAAACAAATGTTTTACTCAAGTTAGTTGAGAGACGAGAAGCTAATGGGATGGAACAGGTCAAAGATGACGACTTTAAATGCAGATGCAAGGCTTGTGAAAAAATATTAAATTGCGATAAATCAGATCTAAGTATACATGCTAATAACCAAGTCTTAAAAAAAATATCTTTTAAAACCAAGAACCAAAATTCTGTTTATAAGATCCCATTTGCAAGCCATTTTAATTAATTGTGTAAATTTTAAATGCACATCGAGCCATATAAAAGATAAATTATACAGAATTGTAAAAATATTTTTTTTTTATAATATCTGTTGGTAAAGATGTTTTTATGTAATTCTTATGATATTCTTATCTTATTTTTTATGTTATTTTTCTTCGTTTTTATGTTATTTTTGCATTTATTGAAATTGAAAATTTACAAATTAAAAATAAAATTTTATTTTTTGAAAAATTGAAAAAAGTAGTAAGGGATTTTTTTTCATTAGCGTAGAGATTTCTGAAAAAATCTCCTGCCATTACTGGTACCTATTAAAAAACATTGTAAGATTTTACAAGACATTGCGACATACATCCTCTTTGTTCAAAAGCTTTCAGAAGACTATATGAAATTGTTGCTTACTTTTACTCTTTGGTGAGTATTTTCGCTTTCGTACGGCTGTACACATATAAGAAGCCGATTAGAGTTCGGCTTACTGGTGCCACTATGGATATGTATGAGTGCAAACAAAAATATACGATATCCCAGTCATCATTTCGAAGATTGTTTTAACAAAAAACACCTTACTGTGTCTTTTTCGAGCACTTTTGATGATTAAAAACTGATTAATCACATGCGGTATTAGAAAAAGGCTAAAAAATGATTTTTGCTTATGCTTGAAAAGTGATTTATAGAAAAATGACATTAAAATGACTCAAAAGTAAGTCGAAACTGATCAGAAGATCGGGTAAAAAAGGCTCTCAAGAAGAGTCGGGTGTAGGGTAATATTTTCTCCCGACAAAAGAATATTTTGTGATCAGAAAAAGAGCGTATTTATGACTGTTTTAATAGCACAGAGGAGCCAAAAAAGACTCCACATGATCATTTATTGGAGAAAATGCTTACTGGGATTTTATTCACTATCTGTAGAAACAGGTTTTTTAAGTAAAACAAATCTGCACACAATTTCAATTCTATTTCGTTCAAAATGATACGATCACTTGGCTTACTAGCTAGCAGTAAAATAAGAAAATAGTATGATAATACAGCGTAATGATGAATTGTACTTCTCAATTAGTTTATTTTTAATGTGCCAGGGCGAGGCTTGATCATTGCACTTTGATTGAGTTGAGCTCCGCGACTATTCCTGATGAGAATAGCCCGTGCGTATAATTTTTGGTAGTTGGGAATGGCGTTTGTGCAAAGAAAAGTATGAACACATGTTTCTCGAGGCCAGGCTTGATCATTGCACTTTGATGCATGAAACACATAGACGACAGAGGCTACACGAACACACGACTAAAATGCTGCTGGCTGCAATTGTAGTCGTGTAGTTAGCTACTTATTTTTGTCGAAAACGACGGCAACATATAACAATATAAACAACTGTTTTTATACAAATGCATTTTTATTTCAGTAGTGCCAATTATATTTTTTGTACTTTATTAAAATAGAAAAATATGCATGATTCTATATAAACTTGACTTAAATATACAATTACTTATATATAATGCATTATTATAACGTAAAAATAAATAACTAAATTAACTTAACCCCTCTTGATTATTAATGGTCATTATAGCATTTCATTTTGCGATTAATTTTTTTAACAAAATAAAATATTTCATAGCACTAATATCTTTTACATATTTTGTTATATTGTCAACACTATTTTTGTTTTGTAGCCAACAAAAATAGAAGTTATCCTAAGTTGACTACAGCGACAAAAGTTGTCATGTAGCCGTGTCGCTGTGTTGGTGTCAAAATAATCGTTTTCATATAATCGTGTGTATTTTCTTTTTGACAGGCTGTAGTCGTATAGCCGCTGTCGTCTATGTGTTTCTTGCATGATTGAGCTGAGCTCCGCGATTATTCCTAATGCGGAATAAATCGTGCATTAAATTCTCGGTAGTCCGGGAATGGAGTTTTGCCGCGCCCGACATTAAATAATAAATTTGTAATGCAAATGTCCCTCTTAAAAGATCTAAGCCATATAAGCTTCCGTGGTATACTAGGGGTCTAAAAAAGCTTAAAAATCTGCGAAACAAGTTTCATAAACGTTTTATTATATCTGGTAGTTCAATAGACAATGACAAGTTCATTTATTATCAAAGAGAATTCAATTTTCTAAATAAATTTTTATATAAACAATTTATTTTACAGAAAGAATGTGATATTAAATCTAATCCTAAATCATTCTGGTCTTATGTTAAGTCTAAAAAGCAAGTTTCAGATATTCCAACTATTATAAAATATGGTGGCTCTGTTTCTAAGTCAAGTAGTGATGTTGTAAATATGTTTGCCAATTTTTTTAGCTCAAATTTTGATTCTTCAGTGATCCATACAGCTAGATACTCAAATTCATTTGATATGCTAGACATTGGTATCATAGAAGTCTCTGAGGATGATGTTTATAATGGTATTCTGCAGTTAAAAAATAATTTTAAATTAGATTCGGATGGTTTATGTTCCTATTTTTTGAAAATGTGTGCTTTTCCTATCGCAGTTGCACTTAAGTATATTTTTAATTTATCATTAAAAGAAGGAATTTTCATTGATAGGTGGAAATCAGCGACTATTACTCCAGTTTTTAAAGGTGGTAGTAAAGATGAAGTTACTAGTTATAGGCCGATATGTAAGTTATCGTGTGTTTCCAAAGTTTTTGAACATGTGATTTTTAAGAAATTATTTTTCCTTTCAAAATCTATTATATCTCCTTATCAGCATGGATTCTTTTCTGGTAGGTCTACTACGACCAACTTAACTATTTTCAGTGAGTATTGCATATCTGCATTGGAGCACGGTAGTCAAGTTGATGTTGTTTATACTGACTTTTCTAAAGCCTTTGACAAGGTTTCTCATAGTATTCTTTATTATAAGTTGCAAGCAATTGGATTGCATTCTAATTTTCTAAATTGGATAGGATCATACTTATCTAATAGAATTTGTAGAGTGTTAGTTGAGGGTTTTGAATCGTTTCCATATGTTCAAACCTCGGGTGTTCCTCAAGGCAGTGTTTTGGGCCCACTTTTGTTTAATTTGTTTATAAATGATGTCTCTCAGTGTTTTTCAAATGTACGATTTTTGCTTTATGCTGATGATTTAAAAATTTACTGTCAGATCTCCTCCTTTAATGATATATGTAACTTACAGAATGATTTAAACAATCTTCATGATTGGTGTTTGCTTAATAATTTGCATTTAAATCTCTTTAAATGTCGCCATGTTTCTTTTTCTAGGTCTCGTAATCCGATACCTTCTCGTTTCAGTTTGGGTGGTCACAATTTAACTACTATTGACGTAGTAACTGATCTTGGAGTTATTTTTGACTCTACAATGTCTTTCATTCCCCATATAAACTATATAGTTCCTAATGCATATAAAGTCCTTGCATTTATAAGGAGAAGTTGCTCTGGTTTTTCTGATCCTAATACATTAAAAGTGGTTTACACATCTTATGTTAGATCAAAGTTAGAGTATGCTGCTGTTGTGTGGAGTCCACATTGTGGGAAACACATCTCTCGAATTGAACGTGTGCAACGTGTATTTCTGAAATACGCTCTTTCGACATTTAATTTTGTTGATCCGTTGCCCTCATATGAAGCCAAAGGCTTGCTTCTTGGTCTTGAGACTTTAGAATACAGGCGTAGATTTCAATGTTCATTGTTTATATTTGATTTAATTACTTGTTGTATTGATTGTCATGACTTGCTTTCGCAGATACCTTTTTATGTCCCTCCTAGAACGTTACGTCATAATCATTATATTTTTAATGTATCGTTCCATCGCACTAATTATGCTCTAAACAGTACGTTAAACCGTGCTTGTAATGATCTCAATAACCTAAATGAATTAGCCGTTAACAAAAATTTTAACCGCACTATTGAATTTTGCACTTCAAAAGAAAATTTTAAGCTATTTCTCTTTGAGTTATTACATTTGTAATTTTAGATATACTTATTTTATCTAAGTTTTAATTTTTGAATTAAGTTTTAGTCTGTAAGGAACTTTTTGTATTCCATTGACTTAATAAATGAAATGAAATGAAATGAAATAAATTTTAAAAATGTATTATAATTAAATATTAACATTTTCTTAGCTTTTTTTGACATCTGACAAAAAAAAATTTTTTAAACACCAATTTTTTCCAGGTAAATATTTTATGGTTTCACTACTACTTTTGAATGCAAGTATGTGCTAAAAGTAGAACCCTTAAAATCATACTATTTTTTGCAACCCTAAAATTTGCAGCATTTTGTATAAATAAAATAATTTATATTTATATTATTTGTAATATACGCTTATTATGGATATACATATACAGAATATACATATGTATGTTATTTATAATATTTTGATATTTGCAACAGTAGTATGTATCAATTTGTAATATTTTGTGAAGTTATAAAAATTGCAGAATATTGATATTGATATTATATACATTGTTTCTTTTATTAATTAACTAACTTAAATATTACACCAAAAAATTTTGATATTGCTGAATTTTTATATTATTACCACAACGATCATAAAAACAAAAAGTACAGCTACGACGAAATACAAAATTTTGAATAACAATATAGGAAAACATGATATTTTTTTAACTTTTCAGTGGTTTCTCGGCACCTATGAAACCATTGTCACGATTTAATTAACATAAACCTCATGATGTTATTGAATTATTCTCACTAAAAACAAGCACCCTAGCTGACCTATTGAAAACGTTATCGTGACAAGAACAACATAGGGAAATCATATCATATCAGAATCATTTTCTGATCCGATTTAACGATGTCCTTCCGTCCGTCCGTCCGTCTGTGTGTCTATGTAAACCTTGTAATCAAACTGCAGCTCGCAAATATGAGTATATCTTGATGAAATTTGGCATATAAGCTTTATCGGCCATACGATGAACGCTATTGAAATTGGTGAAAATCGGTCCATGTTCATACAAATGACCCCTATGAAATCGACATAAATTGCCAAAAGATCCAAATTATCATATAGATCTTGCTCAAATTGGGTTTGTATGCATTTATTACATCCATTAATGAGTAGTTCAAAAATTATCCATATGGGCCAACCCTTACTAATAGGCCCCGTGTAGAGCTGCTTCCCCATCTGCACTTAAATCTATCAAAAACAAAAATATTGCACTGAATCTTTTCAAATTTTGTTTGTATATATTTTTGCAAAATACAAGAGACTTTACCAAACATGATCAGGATCGGTCCAATTTTAGGCCTAGTGCCCATATAGATATTGCATCCGATATGAAATTTTTCATATCTGCAGCCAAAAAAATTAATAAAAATCCCACTCAAATTTGGTTTATCTTATTTTCTATGTCCAGTTAATTTGGCCTAAGAGATAAGGTCTCTAAATGCATGTTATAGGGTATCGTAGACGGTCTAGACCGACTATGATTTTCTTACTTGTTAATATTCCATTTTTCATTTTCTATTTCCCATTTTTCATTTTCCATTATCCATTTTTCGTTTTATTTTCTTTTCATAATTGCGATTTTTTTTATTATAACCTGATAACGATAAAAAAATATGTGGCAATACTACTAACATAGCAAATGGCAGTTGTGTTTGTTGGTATGATTGCATCATTTTTTTGTGTGGCTTTTTGAACTATGAATGTTGTTGTACAACTATTATGTTCAACCACTAAAATATTAAAACAAACACATTGGGTTTTATGTTTTTTTTTAGAGGTATCTACATATTTTTGCTGGTATCTAAGCACAATGATGCCCGATTCAGCCTATTTTCAATAGCGTCCTGCTGGGAATTATGGCAAATGATATTGTTGTAACCTTACCCAGCAGAATATTTTTTTGTGTGAATGAGCGGACAGACGGACGGACGGACAGACGGACTCGCTATATAGACTTGAGCTGTGATACGGATCAAGAATATATATACTTTATGGGGTCGAAAATTAGTTTTTCGATGCGTTACAAATGGAATGACAAACCTATTTATACCCTCTGTAACTGAGGTGTGGAGGGTATAAAAAGACAATAAATACCTAAAATGTGTTGGTAGGTACTATGAAATGAAATTAAGTGCATTTCTTAAAAATAAGAATTTATAAAATTCCAATACGAGTAATTATAATTTTATTTAGAGTAGATATGTGTATCCTAATTGTGCTTCTATATATTCATACGATATCCGCCACATTGGCATCCTCGAACCACCTTTATACCTTCATAAGTTGGAGCGTTAAGTACCTACATAGTAATTGACAATAGTTAGTTTTGTTAAAAGCGGGGCGGCAACATTACGTGGTATTGATGTTTATATTGTTCATACATACATACATACATATGTACGTAGTATATACATATATGTAGAAATAAAATATTTTAGTTAAATTGTAAGCAAGGTAAAAAAAACTTTTTTATGTGTGTTCACAAATGCAATAAAAAAAAGAAAAGAAAACAAAACTTTTCTTTTAAACCACACAACTCAAATTTATAACCTACAAAGTGCTACTGAGACATTCCGGCCTTTACACATCCTACAGAACGTTTTCAAAAACGTTATAATCTGAAACACCTAAACACCTATTAAAGTACGCAAAAGTTTAACAAGTTTATTATAGCAATCTACTGTTTTGACAGTTTAATTACAAAAATTTTCTGCAAAGTCTAGAAATTGATAGATGGTACCAGGGGCACTAATTAAAATCCTTAGGTCACTAATTTTTGGAAACAGCACAGAGCAAAAATAGAGAAAGAGGGAGATTGAGTTAAAAAGCCATTGCGAAATACTAACGAAACGACAACTCGATTATAAAGTCATATTGTGTTAGTGGGGCAACACAATTTTTAATTAAAAATTTAATTTATGTATATGCTCAGTGAGGCCCTATGCTCCTTATAGGATCGAAGGGAATATATATATATATATATATATATGCTCAGTGATTTAAGATTTCATTAAATTGAAATGTAATTTTATCACATAATTTGATATTTCCAAATAACTATGTAATATTATTAACGTTTAAATAGTTTTAATTTTAAACGCCTATTGACACACTGCAATATTATATACAAAAACAAGTAAGAAAATTATAGTCGGTCTAGACCGACTATATGATACCCTATACCATGCGTTTAGAAACCCTATCTCTTAGGCCCAACTAATTGGATATAGAAAATAAGCAAAAACCAAATTTGAGTGAGATTTTTATTAATTTTTTTGGCTGCAGATATGAAAAAGTTCATATCGGATGCTATATCCATATGGGGACTAGGTCCAAAAATGGACCGATCCTGATCATATTTGGTAAAGTCTCTTGTATTTTGCAAAAATATATACAAACAAAATTTGAGAAGAATCAGTGCAATATTTTTGTTTTTTAATAGATTTAAATGAAGATCGGGAAGCAGCTCTATATGGGGCCAAAGGGATCATTTTTGGACTACTCATGGATGGATGTAATGAACGCATACAAACCCAATTTGAGTAAGATCTATATGACAATTTGGATCTTATGGAAATTTATGTCGATTTCATAGGGGTAATTTGTATGGGGGCTAGGTCTGAACATGGACCGATTCTCTCTAATTTCAACAGCGTTCATCGCATGGCCGGTAAAAGCTTATATACCAAATTTAATCAAAATATATTCATATTTGCGACCTGCAGTTTGATTACAAGGTTTACATGGACACACAGACGGACGGACGGACATTGTTAAATCAACTCAGAAAGTGATTCTGATTCGATCGGTATAATTAAAGATGGGTCTAAGTCAAATATTTTTGGTTGTTACAAACAGCAGCACAAAGTCATTATACCCAAACCACATAGTGGTATAGGGTATACTAAGTGCAAACCTGCCACACATATTTGTACTTACATACATAGCTAGAAATTGTACTTGTATTGGCCGTACTTACTGTTATATTAATATTTGGGTTAGGAAAATAATAGGACATTTACAGTTGAGATGAAAAATTCGCAAGTTCTCAAATTAAACTTTCCTTTATTTGTGATTGTTCATTGATATACAGTGGAATCTCCCATAACAGCCACCTTCCTTAAGCGGAAACCCCTTTGGACGTACAGAGCTGCCAGGTCCCGGCAACGTTCTATAAGAATCATTGCAATCACTCTCCTTTGATAGGACTCTCAAATGAGCGGACGCGTACACCCGCTTGACAAAATATAATTCCGTTGTTCCGTTGACATTTCATTTGTTATATGACAGTTTGTAATCTATGCCCTTATTTACGCGATTTAGGGGATTCCCCAAATAACATAGTTTGGGAATGCAGTGCTCATTGGCTTGTAATATACATTTGTACGCACATCGTGACGTTTGAAAATTGATAAAAAAGAGATCTATATTAACACTGAAACAAAAAATAGAAGTGATTGAAGTGTACAATAAAGAAAAATTTAGTGTGAGGAATTTATAGAAGCGTTTTAACATTAGTAAAACTCAAGCTTCTGGCACTCAAATGTACATTTAAATGAAACAAGTAAGAGTGTTAAATTCGGCCGTGCCGAATCTTTGATATCCTCCACCTCGGTTTGAGTCTTGATAATAAATGTAAATGAAAAAGTAAACAATTTGTTAGACTTAATACCAAATTATTTCCGCAAATTCTTTGGGTTGGTTTTCGTCTTTTCTTTTATTTCGGATTTATTTCGGTATTTGCTTTTTGGTCGTCGTGGTTGCTGATCGCATGCATTTTGGTAATATACCTATATGCATGCGTTTCCGATTATATGACATACTTCTCTTTTAATTTAGTTTTTGCTAATTAAATAGCTCGCCCTAACCTCCATTGCAAAGGTAATGGTTGTGTAGGGTGGCTATATGCATTAAATCGTGCTAATTGGAGATGGCTGTATAGTTTCTTTTAACTGGCGAAATATTTTTTCATTGCGATCATGTAGGTCGGATGGAGTAACAAATAATAACCAAAAAAAAAGCTCTCTCAACTTTTTTATTAAAACATTGCCATATTTGGAAAACATAGAGAATAAATTTATAATAATATATACTCAAATTAGGGATGCCAAACGCAAAAAACCAAATGTCCCAAACATTTTAAATAAAATAATTTGTTCTCTTTATTCTCATCCAAAAAAATTGTGAAAATTTATATATAAAAAATAACATTCTCATCAAATTGCGTTTATTTATGTAACAGTTTTTATGTCCGCAATTCTTAAATATCATTTGACGTTTTCTAAAATTCATTGAATTTAAATTAATGTTTTCTGTAGTGTGATTCTGTAAATTTCAACGATCCGAGAATCGCAAAATATATCGACAGCTATTGTTGTTTGCACTAAGGATCAAGTGATTCATACATCTTAACGACAGTCGACAAATTCTATTTATTTAAATTGTAAACGAGTGGCATCTCTGTCAAAATAAGCGAAAAACACAAAGAAGAATAGAAAAAAACAAATTACTTCGTGTTTGACAGGATGATTTTATGTTTATGTATAATATCTCTATTTTTTTTTCTAATATTTCTGTTTATTTATTTGAAAATGAAATAATGAATTGAATATGCTATTTAATTTTTTTATTTATATAGAAAAGTTTTTTAATAGAAGCAAAATATTTACACTATTTTATGATTTTTATTTATGTATGACGACATTTCAACCTAAAAATTTAATTTTTTATCGATTGAATAAACAACACAAAAATGGTTGTCGTTTAGATAACAACAACAGCTGACTTTAACAATAGCGAATATCGTTTAAAAATTTTACTTTTGCAATTTTCTTTTTTTAACGATTCGACTATCGTTAAAAGAAGTTACTGAATCGCGGTACTGAAAAGCTATTAATTTCTCCTGAATGTCAAGATTTTTTTTAAATGTAAAAATTTTTTAAATGTAAACATAGGTATTTGGTATTTTTTTTTTGGAATTTCAATTTGTGTTTAACGAATAAAATTTATATATTAAAGATGCAATTGATGTCTTCTAAATTTAAAATTATTATTTCCGACGTTTTGATATGATTTTCTGAAATTCAATTAATATTTTCTAATTTATAATTGGAAATTTTAATTCCAGTTTTTAGAATTGATATTTTCTTAAATTTGAATGGAAAATTTAAAAAGTGCAATTTTGTATTTATGTGAATAATAATGCTTTAGTAATTATAAACAATTTTTAAAAATTAGATGTAATCGCAATCAGATATTTTGTAGGTAAAGCAGAATAATAATTCTATATAACTATGTAGAACTGTTTTGAAAGCAAAAAACTCATTGATGAACTCGGTAACTCTATTTTGTAAAGACAACAAAAAGTTAATATGCCAAACTTATGTTCATATTTGTAAAAGAATAATGAAAAAACGTATGAAATAAAAGACCAGCCCGTGTATACTCTTAACATTGTTCTGTATGATATCCAGTTGAAAATATTAACATTCATGTTAAAATAGAAATAACTATTGCAAAGCTAATTAGAACAAACAAAAAATTGTGGCGCCATCTACTGTGGTATAGTCACGCTGAGCAAAATGAAGTGACACTCTGTTAATGCAAAAGAAATGTATTTTCGCCACAACAAAATATTGCAGAATTTTATGTAAATAAAATAATATACCGACTTATTTCTAACATGCAGTTGTTATGGATATACATATATAATATATGTATATTATTTGTATTTTTTAATATGTTTATATAAATTTATAAATAAATTTATTCATAAAATTTTTTTTTGCTATATTTACATTGTTTTTTTTTTTATGAACTAGGTATTTTAGCATTATTTGCTTAAGATGTTGGTGAATTTTTACTCCCTTTATATTAACTCGTAGTGTCTGCTTGTCGAAAAAATTTTGGATCGATTTTAACCAATTTCCCGTGAGCCATTCGATCTAAAATTTTCAGGCAGGCTCGTGGTAATAACAGAAATGATCTCACAAATTTTTAGAGTGATGCCAAAACAATGGAAACTTTTAAATTTTTCTACCAGAGTTAATAAAAAAATATACAAAGGGTTAGTTTTTACTATATTATTACCACAACGACCACAAAAACAACAAGTCCAGCTATGACAACAACACAACATTTAGAATAACAACAAGAACAATATAGAAACATCATATTTTTCATTTTTTTTTAATTTTTCAGAGATTTCCCTGGACCTGTTCCACCGATTTTAATGATTTTTGAAACAGAAATCTTCCCATGAATTTGGTGAATCATCATCACTAAAAATGATCACTGTAGCTGCACTATTCAGGGCGTGATCGCGACAAGAACAACATAGAAAATTATATTTTTTCAAAACTTTTTTTAGTTCTTCATGCAAATCTCGGGCCTTAATCGACAGATTTGGACGATTTTAAATAGCAAACTTTTCAGGATGCTAGTGAATCATTTTTTATGTCAACGAGCACCCTAGCTGAACGATTGATGCCGTCATCGTGATTTCCACAGACGGACAGACGGACATCGCTATATCAACTCCGGTTGTTATAAGGATCACAAATATATATATTTTATGGGGTCCAAAATTTTTTTTCTAATTATTACAAACGGAATGACAAACTTATATATACCCTCTGCACGCTGGAGTGGAGGTTATAAAAAGAAGCTTTTTGAGTGCTGAAGTACTAAAAAATTGATCAGTTGTGCTACGATTGATTTATTCCGGCACCAATAACAGAATTCTCTTAACTGGTAAGTAAGTTAGGTTTTTTAGTTCTATACATATAAAAGATTTACTGCAGTTTGTGTCATATTATCATTGATTTACTAAATGCAATTTTTGGTGGATTACATAATATGTTTTATTCAAATAATATTACTTTTCCCAAAATAACACGATATAAAAATTGTACTTTTAGGTCCATTGATACAAAGCAAAGCCAAAAAATAGCTGAATCCTTAGGTAAAAACACTTTCAATGCTGTGGCGAAGCCGCCTCTGTTAATCCTGCGGATGTAACATCCTTCATGGTGAAACTGCCTTCTCTTCTAAAAGAGTACATATCAAGAGATATTTACAATGCTGACGAAACTGGTCTTTATTTGGAGAATTACCAAACAAGACCATGAATTTAAAAAATGAAAAATGTGTGGGAAGAAAATTGTCTAAGGAAAGGATAACAATATTGCACTGTGCGAACATGGCTGGAGATAAGGAAAAATTGCTGGCTATTGGCAAGGCATCTAAACCAAGAGTTTTTAAAAATTAAAAAAAAAATTATTTACCGGTGATATGGAAATCAAACACCAAATCGTGGATGACGTTTCAAATTATGAGTGAATGGTTAGAAAATTTCGATCGAAATATGGGAGCACAAAAAAGGCAAATTTTACTATTCAGAATATCGATGAAGATTTAATAGTTGAGGATCACCTTTGGACTTACAGGTACCATTACCCGATGCAAGAAACAACATCTTAACACATAAAGAGGCTTTGACTAAAACGCATGATCTTATAGCGTTCGTGAAACAGAAGCTATGAATATATTTTCAGCGCTTGACTTACATTTTCAAGATGTTATTAGCAAGACCAAAAGACGCCAAACTAGGATATTGAAATAATATACTACTCATAAAACATTTTATATTGTTATTAGATACATACTTATTAATGATTTTTTTTTTTATTAAAACCAATTGAATTCTTTATTTCATTTTTTTTTTTTGCAATAAAAAGATGTTTAAATAACAACTGTCATATTAGCCAATTTTTACTGATTAATGATTTTCTCTTGAGAGGACATCCCCGTTGTACGGACACATTTCTATGGTCCCTTCACCGCTCAAGAGATATACCACTGTAGATACACTCAGCAAATATCTCTATACATATGTATCTACATTAAGGAGGCATTTAGTTTTATGGAGACATTTTGTATGCATTTTATCGATTCCTGGACGGAATATTCTTCCAATTTGTCTCAAACTGATATTTTCAATATATTATAAAAACGAATTTGCAGAGAAACCTGTTTCCAATCCATTACTTGAACGATGAATTTCTTTGTTGTTTATATTATATTAACTTTTAATTTTAAGCTCTCGAATCTACTTTTCACCAATAGTAGGCCAATGTGTAAATAAAATCTTAATGTATGAATCTTTAAAACGACTGACTCCTTGTCGAAGGATTTTTCTAAATGGATCTCATTCAATTTTTTCTTATTGGCTCTTCTAAACCGAGTATGCATTCGACTTTTTATTGGCTGCCTTGCGATGGGATTTGGGTAAATTCTTAAGCCGAGCTGACTTTAGAGATGTCGATTTACTCTTCTGATTAATTTCGTTTAAAGATTTTAACCGATTCACATATATATATTTCAATTAATTTTCTTATTATCATCCAAATAAACAACCAAAAATTAAACTTATTAAACAATTTTGATGGAGAATAAAGAAAAAATTAATTTTGCCTCCATAAGCCATGATCTAGAACCCAAATGACATACTTTTCTGTCTGAGATTCGATGAATTGGATTTTGAATGACCCCCTAATGCACATTGTATATATGAACGTCTTCATACAATCAACGTTAAGTAAATTAACGATTTGTCTGAAACAGAACCCTCTAAAATTATAAATATAAACAACAATCCAGCAGAGAAACATTTAGACACTTTGGTTAAATGACTATCACCACGATCATCATACAGAAGACTCATAAATAAGACTTAATTGCACTAAAACTACATTCAAACCATCATACTACGTATGTATATACTTGTATAACGACTAATAAGAGGCTTACTCAAATCGTTCAACATACAATGTTCAGACCGTACTACTATAGTCTTAAATTATGGTCGCAAAACGTCAAGATGAACGCTGTATGTATGGATGTGTGCACATGAAACAAGAAAAGAAACTCAGAAAAAAAGGCAATCATGATCGACACAAAACATAACCTTAGGCCGCACCTTAAAAATAAAAAACCAAAACGACATTTAAAGAGAAAAACAAAGCGACATCAAAACAAAATCAACGACCAACATATAGCGCAATCCCATCATCTTATCATGTTTTTCTACAGAGTTGCTACGTTAGCGGTTTTTAGTTTAAATAAATCGATTTTGTATCATATACTTGTTTATAGTATGCTCATAAGAGCACACGATGGATTTAACACAACTTATGATGCAGCTACAGTCATCGTTTTCGGGATAACTCGCAAAACTCTATCAATCCTAATGATATTCCTTTATGCAATTAAACATGCCATAATTATTCGAAATAAGAATTCGACATGCAAGCTAATACAGTCGAACTTCCATAACTCGAATCATCATTATCCCAAAAGAAACTTCGACTTACGGAGACTTCGAGTTACAGATTTTTTTTTTAATAATCAGTTGCAAGCACGTATTTATAGTTTGTATTTTTGATGTGTAAACATCTATACGCGCAGGGGGGTAAATTTCTATTTCACAATACAATCACAAAAACAGTGTAACACATAATAGGTGAGAGCTGACACATAACGCTGTGTGACTTATGATTGTATTGGTGAAAAAATTATGATATAACATTGTTTTTATGCCACTTTTTTAAAAGCGTCATCTATGTATCACTTATATACGTTTATATTGGGATATTTTTAACGTTTTACAGCAAAGGGTTGTTGAATTAGCTGAAACAGTTTTTGCTATAAGTGATACATAGATGACGCTTTCTGTTTGATTTTAAAAAATTACATAAAAAAATCTTTAATTAATAGATGTTTTCACATCTTCCCTATGATAGGACTCACATGATTTTTTTTGTTTAAAACAGGTACTAACTGAAAGCTACATACCTCAGTATGTATGTATATGTAATAAACAAGTTACAATAAAGTAAAATATTCTGAAATTAGTGACTGAAATTTTTTTTTTTTTTTTATTTTCAGTAAAAAATGACTCTAATTTGCTCAAAGCCATATAGTGCTCATTAGTTTTAGTGTCATTCGTCTGCAAATATAAATTCAATGTTCGAAAAGAATTTTTTATATTATTTCTGGAAGGCTGATAAATAGTTTCTTCCACTGAACCCTCGCCATCGCTCTCCGTTCCGCTTGAGACTGGTTCCTCTGATTCAGGACAGTAATGATCAACAATATTATCATCCATTAGTGTAATATCCTTTTTTCGTTTGCCTCTATGCGCTTTAGTGCTTCCTTTACTATTCTGCTACGACAGAAAACTTTCAAGTTTTAAATTACTCCCTGATCAAGAGGTTGTAATTTAGAGGTCATATGCGGTGGAAAAAAATGCCAATTCATTGGCATTCAATATGGTTTGTACGTCTTTTGAATGTGCTGGATAATTATCAATAAACAATAAAATTTTTCGGCCAGTGCTTTGAAAGTGCTTATCTAATTTTAGAACCCATTTTTCAAAAAATTGTTCAGTCATCCAGGCTCTGGATTTTGCTTTATACTCTACGGTTAACCACTTAACACCACGAAAGCAGCGATGTTTGGCACTTTTTTCAATCAGTAGAATTTTACGTTTTTCAGAACCATCCATATTTGCTGCCAGCATTAGCGTAACACGCTGCTTGCTATTTTTGCCCCCGTGGCATTGCTGTTTTTTAAAAGTTAGGGTTTTATCTGGCAAATATTTAAAAAACAATCCTGTTTCATCTGCGTTAAAAGCATCCCGTTCACAGTAATTTTGTAATAAATTCGGTAAAACGTTTTTTTTCTACTTTTCGCAGTCCACTTCATCAACTTCATTACTTTCTCCGCACGCTTTTTTATAAGCCACATCATGCCTAAAATTAAAGACACAAAATATTTTGTGTATTAATTGAACGTTTCATCAATTAAACATTTTCCTCAATACCTCTGCTTCCACTTATCAAGCCAACCTGTGCTCGCCATAAAATTATCATCACCAAAATGCTTTGCGAACTCCATTGCATTTTCCTCTAGATATAAGCATGTTTTGACTTCTAGCTACTGTGAACCAATCGAGGACTGCTTTGTCGATATTTTTGAATATTGGGGTCTTAACTCGTTTTCTATGTAGACAAAATCCAGATCCAAAAGAGTTGATAATTGATTCTCTGTTTTTAAAAATCGAAAGATCGTTTTCGTCTTTTCTATTATTTCGGATAAAAGAAAACACGGTTCGGTGTTTGCTTTTTGGTCATCGTGGTTGCTGACATAACCTCTCGTTTAATTTAGTTTAAGTTTTTGCAAATTAATGGCTGTATAGTTTCTTTTAACTGGCCAAATCTTTCTTCATTGCGGTCGTATAGGTCGGATGGAGTAACAAAATAACCAAAAACAAAAGTTCTCTCAATTTTTTGTTTGTTAAAATATTGCCATATTTGGAAAATATTTTTTTTTTACTTATTAAAAGGGAGTTTTCACTATTAGATGTTGTTTCAACACAATACAATACAAAATCTAACCAAGTGATGCTAATTTTTGATTTTGAATTAAATTATTTCAATAAAATATATTTTCATTTATTGACTCCAAATACTACTACATGGGAATTATTATCGAACTTCAATTTTTTGGGTATTACTTTGCCTAACATGAAGTCGAATTTTGAAGTCATCATGAACACTGGTTTAAATTAGGGATGCCAAATACAAAAATGTCCCTAAAATTTTAAATAAAATAAATTGTTAATTTTTTTTTTTTTGAAAAACTTCAAATTTGCATCCAAAAAAATTATGACAAATAATATATAAATAACATTCTCATCAAATTGCGCTTTATTTATGTAACAATTTTTATGTTCGCAATTCTTGAATATCATTTGAGGTTTTTTTAACTTCGTTGAATTTAAATTAATGTTTTCTTATCCTGAAATGCAATTAATGTCACCTGAATCGCAATATTTTTTTTAAGTTCAGTTGATTTTTTTATATGTAAACATATTTGGTGTTTTCTGAATTTCAATTTGTGTTTAAATAATAAAATTTATATTTTAATAATTCAATTGATGTATTCTAAATTCCAAGTTATTATTTCCGACGTTTTAATATGATTTTCTAAAATTCAATTGATATTTTCTAATTTATAATTGGAAATCTGAATTCCAATTTTTAGAAGTGATATTTTCTTAAATTTTAATGGAAAATTTAAAAGGTGCAATTTTGTATTTATGTGAATAGTAATGCGTTAGAAATTATACACAATTTTAAAAATTATATATAATCGCAATCAGATATTTTGTAGGTAAAGCAGAATAATAACTGTATATGCATAACTATGTAGAAACTCATTGCTTCTTTTTTACTCAGCTCTGTATGTACTTTTAACATTGTTCTGTTTGATATCTAATTGAAAATGTTGACATTCATGTTAAAATAGAAATAGCTATTGCAAAGCTAATTAGAACGAAAATTGTGGCGCCATCTACTGTGGCATAGTCACACTGAGCAAAATGAAGTGAAGTGAAGTAAATAAAATAATATACCAATTTATTTCTAACATGCGGTTATTATGGAGATATATATTTATAAAGAATATATGTATATTATTTTATTATTTAATATATGTTCATATGCATGTATATGTAAATACTACACACAAAAAATACAACACCAAAATATTACAAAATGAACATCAATGTATTGTAGATTACTTTTTTTAGCTAATAAATATTTTTTTTTTGTGATATAGTAAGGTTGGCGCTAGCTCCAGCTACTCATAATGCCAGGTTATACGACATAAGGATCCATACACAACCTATGGCCTCGCAAGTGAGGTAAGGGAGAGCCAATTGACTTCAAACCTTAAAGCTATCAAAACGGACGGTTATGTAACATAACGAGATGGCATATGAATTACAGTTAGTCGAGATACCGTGTTATAAGAATATACACACAAAAAATACAACATCAAAAGTTATTGTTGTGTTTTTCCTTAAATAAATTAATACATACAACTTTTTTTTGGTAAATTTATATTGTTTTTTTTTTATTAACTAGTTAAGCATTATTTGCTTTAAATGTTGGTGAATTTTTACTCCCTTTATATTAACTCGTAGTGTCTGCTTGTCGAAAAAATTTTGGATGGATTTTTAACCCCTTTCCCGTGACCCAATCGATCTGAAATTTTCCAAGCAGGCTCGTAGTAATGCCAAAACAATGGAAACTTTTAAACTTTCCTACCAGAATAGATAAAAAATGTACAAAGGGTTAGTTTTTATTATACAAACACCGCAACGACCACAAAAATAACAAGTTCAGCTATGACAATAATACATTTATAATAACAACAAGAACAATATAGAAACATCATATTTTTCATTTTTTTTACTTTTTCAGAAATTTCCCTGGACCTGTTCCACCGATTTTAATGGTCAATCATTCTCACTAAAAATGATCACCCTAGCTGTCCTATTGAGGGCGTGATTGCGACAAGAACAATGTAGAAAATCATATTTTTTCAAGACTTTTTTTAGTTCTTCATTCAAATCTCGGGCCCTAATCAACCTATTTGGGCGATTGTAAATAGCAAACTTCTCAGAATGTCACTGAATCATTTTTTATGTCAACGAGCATACTAGCAGCCCGATTAAAGTTATCATCGTGATTTCCACAGACGGACATCGCTATATCACCTCCGCTTGTTATAAGAATCACAAATACATATATATATTTTATGAGGTTCAGAATTTTTTTTCTAATTATTACAAATGGAACGACAAACTTATATGTATATAGCCTCTGCACACTGGGGTGGAGGGTATTATAATGAAACCAATGTTCTCAAGTATTGTACTGTAAGGTTTCCAATGTCAACAGCATAAAAATGAATACTTTTAAGAATTGGTATTTTTTTTAAATATTTCTTCTTATTAAAGAAATAAAACATACTAATTTTTAAATTAATAAAAGAGTTTTTAATTTTATGATCCACTTTTTTTGGTATCGACCGTTCAAGTCGTCAAAAATATATTTTTTTAACGCAGATATCATCGCCATAATCAAGTTCATCTAATCTACTTAATTACATCTGTTAACACTATATCTTAGAGCATAAAATGCTTTTTTTAAATTACAACCATTGAGTAGAGAGGAGATCTCCACTCCATTGATTATTGCACTATTACTCTTACTGACAACATTTGAGAATTTGATTTGTTCTCTTCTTCGTAATACCGCAATTCTGCAGATAGTCTTTTATTCAATATATATGCGAGAGGTTTTATTACCCTCTTCAAAAGTGTAGTACCTCGTTAGTTTCTGCTAATTGTTCGGTCAACTTTTTCGAGTAAGTTAACGATCATACTTACAGCTAGTATTTCTGTTCACTTTTTATGACATTTTTCTATCCCCGCACTGTCGCTATTATTGGAATCCATATATCTTCGAGACTTTTATGCACACTTTTCGTCGGTAGCATAACACTGTTTAACAAATTCAGGTTAGCAAAAGTTAGGTCGATTCTGAGAGTGAGGGGTGAAAATAGAGGCTAAATTAGAAGACCCGTATCGCGGCGTTTGTTTATGTTAGTTCGAATTTTTTTTTTAATCGACCTTCGAACTTTGCAGTCAAATGCCGATTTTCAGCATATTGTTTATATGGTTTTTGCTATAACTCGTCTATTAATTGATATTTTTCAATCTGTAAAAGCTAGAGACCTGTGCAAGAATTAAAATTTTTTAAAAAATTGATTTAAAAAATTTTTGTGGTGCTTATGAAGCAAAATGTTGGAAAAATTATTTTTTTTCATGCTTTTTGAAAATATTTTCCACAAAAGTAAGTCTTTTTTGCTTTCTGTTTGATCTATAATATGCTTCTCAGTTTCTTCAATAAATTTCATTTGAAAAGAAAATGGTCTTAGTCGATAATTTGCGTTACAAGTCCCAAAACCATTAAACAAATAGCGATTTAGGTAGAAGTAATTAAAAAGGGAAGTTCCAAGAATTAGGAATTAGTAAAACAACTTTTTTGTTTTCAACCACCGCACAGGTAGCGATTTTTTTTATTTCGTAAAAGCGAACTAATTTCAAAAATGAAGATTCAGTTAAGACTCGAAACTCGCTCGGTCGTGATAAAATTTGCTATTAAGTTAAGTGCATCGGTTTCATAAAAATAACAAAAAAAAAAAAACTGACAGACCGAGAATTAAATGCATGACTCGCATTGAAAGCAGTCATTAAAGGACGTGTTCACCAAACTGCGCTTCCATTTGAAATAAGGTAACTATAGAGTGTGCATATTTTGAATTCCTAGATTTTTCTAATATCTTTGTCACAGTGCACAATTTAAACATGTTAACGATTGAAAACTATTTTCATTTCAGGTACAGAGGAAAGAAATCTCCAGATGCAATACTCGCTGAAATTTGTTGGTGGTATAAAAACACCTTTGAAGAAGAGGAAGACGAGGAAAAAGAGGAAGACAAAAATGGAATTCCAGAATATCTGTTGGACGAAATTATCGACCTTTCTGATGATGATGACGATGACCAAGATATTAGAGAGAGCGTGATGTTGATCCACAGCCGCCTGCTAAACGGCAACTGGCGAAGTCATTAATTTAATTTATTTAATTTTTTTACTTAAAACTTTTCATAACTAACATTTCAAAAATATAGTTTTTTTCCATATTTTTATAATTTCTTTTTCAACGTTTCTTCAAAACCAACACTGAACAAAATTGGTACATAAAAAATGAGAAGTAAATTAATACTAAACTGGAAAACGCAAATTTTGTATTATGATTGCTTTCTTTTCAAATGAAATTTATTGAAGAAACTGAGAAGCATATTATAGATCAAACAGAAAGCAAAAAAGACTTAGTTTTGTGGAAAATATTTTCAAAAAGCTTGAAAAAAAATAATTTTTCCAACATTTTGCTTCATAAGCACCACAAAAATTTTCTAAATCAATTTTTTTTAAAATTTTAATTGTTGCACAGGTCTCTAACAATAATATGGCTTTCACAGATTCAAAAAATATCAACTAGTCGACGAGTTGTAGCCAAAAAAACATATAAAAAATTGCTGAAAATCGGCATTTGACTGCAAAGTTCGAAGGTCGATTAAGAAAAAATTCGAACTAACATAAACAAACGCCGCGATATGGGTCTTCTAATTTAGCCTCTATTTTCACCCCTCACTCTCAGAATCGACCTAACTTTTGCTAACCTGAATTTGTTCAACAGTGTAATTGTTTAATTTTAACTACTTCCATGAATAGTAAAAATTTTCAATTGGACCTAAATATAAAAAATTTATTAGCTACTTTTCAAAGTTATTTACATGAAGAGCAGTGGCTTGTGAATGGCCTATTTTTTCAAATTATGCGACCAACATTCTTGTATAAAAATTTTTCAGTTAAATAACAAAGTAAATTTTATAATTTTGATTAGAGCGTGTGAAGAAACTCGATTCAAAAAATTTATATTTCATTTCATAAATAAATAAATAATGTGAACTTCCATAAATACATTTAAACGATGTATGTTGAAAATTTAGAAAATAATATCATTTTGAAAATTGGGTAAATAACAACATTAGCTGGGATGCAGTAATGTCATATGTTTAGTTTGTTGTGATATCAAAAATATGAAGGTAAAATCATCTGAAAGCTGAAAGCATTATCAGATGTTTTACTGATTGGGTCTGCCTAGTAAGTTGACAACATTTTAAGTAGTATAACATTGTATATTTTTTTTATTCGTGTCGTACCACATTACCGTCCGTCTGTCACTCAGACTTGCCTAAACTGTAAAGAACCGAGGATAGTGTATTCATCTTGCAAGAATACGAGTGTAGTTATCGTACGTACTCCTATGTATTACTAATGCATGTTAGGTTGAATTGGTGCCAGTTTTCAAGTTGTTTGTTTGCTTTAAATTTAATGTTTTTTTCTTCAAATTTTTCTTTTTGCTTATTTTCATGACCCGTTGTTTTCTCCATGTTTTAGCTCTTCTGACAACACCACCATCAACTCCAGACTAGAGACAGGCATAAACAACAGAATTATCGTTATTATCGTCATCGTTCATATCTACAATACCAATCAGCTGACATACAGTGCCTGGCCATTATCTTATGATTTATCAATTAGAAAATAATAAATTGTATTTCTTCTTTTCAGCATAGGTATCACAAAGTTAATTATAGGAGGCACACAGTGTCATTCTCAGAGACACATAGTGTCATACTCAGAGAAAAAAGAACCTGGAATTGTAAGAAAACAAATTTTTAAACTTTTCACTAATTTCTGTAATGTTTTTGTCAGTTCATATTCAATACAGTTTAATATTATTGATTTTAAAAAATACAAAAATTTTTTGTTCTTAAACTATTTAAAGATTGAGAAAGAAAGTATTAAGGTTTGAGATCAAAATGTTATCGTTTTAATTAAATTAAAAAAAATTGATCTTGCGAATGATTCTTTTTCAAAAAAATGTGCAGAATAAACATCTTTTTAATCATTTAATATATTTCGATCTTACTCAATTTAATTGCAGAATTGTTACATAAGAAGTTGCTAATGCAATTTAACTAGATATATCTGGCTAAACTCCCATTCCTATAAGTGTATATGACATACTTATAGGGTGATATTCTCGTAAGTTGTAGGCTATCTCTACCTAATTTCTAGATAATATATAAAAATCCCGAATAAAAAAATTTGAGTTTTTTTATTTATAGCAAAATTTAAGTGAAAACTTATATGATCCACATTTAATAATGGTTTTAAAAATGTTGCTTTAAAATACTATTTATTTTTCATTTACAAATGAGTTAAAAAGAATTTAGAAATAGCTTCAAAAAAATAATTTGATTACAAAATTATTGCCATTTTTGTATATCATAGTATACCAAATATAAGAGTCAGGATATAATAAGTGATTCTACTAGTTTCTACCACAGGATTCTTGGGAATTTTTGCCAGGATAGACCGGAGTATAAACCTACTCCAAACTTAAGTAATTTCAGATATTATAAAAATAAAAATAGCTGATCTTAAAGAAAACTAAATTAGAGAGGAGAAAACTAAAAGGAATTTTTATGTATTTAAGAAAATTAAATGGGGAATTAAGTTTACACAACCAACTAAAAACCAGTAGTTTTTGGCTAATATTTTCTTCAGATATTTGAAACTCTAGAACTTTAGATTGACCAGCTACCTTGTGACTCGTTTTCTCAATAAACTAATATACATACATAGTAATATCTGGACTCATTTCAGAACTCAATGATTACACGAGTGTCCTGCTCTATTGCTCCATATATATCCTAGACTTTTTGTATTATAATAAACTAGCAGATTCCAACCCTCGAAATTCGAGTGCAAATTCTAGGAAGTTTAATTTTTTCATTAAATAACGACCCTAAAGTTATGCTAATCAATTATAGCCAATTCACAAATCAACACAAAAAACAAACTCATTTAACAAATTTAATAAACACACACATAGCATTGTATAATTTTATGTATGTGTTAGTAGCAACTTTAAATGCAGTTTACTCCAAACAAATTTAAATTTAAAAAATCTGTAAATCTGGTGGACAGCTCAAAATAAATAAGCTCCAAATGAGGCATGTGTGGTCAAAATAGGATTAATACTGACACAGTAGCATCGGTAACAAGAAATCGCCTTACCTATTAATATTATAGATACTTATTCGTATCCAATTGAAATTCGCCAAGATTGTTCATCTCTTAAATAAACCAATGGTGCACTAGTAGAACGGTTCGACATATTGCCTAGCTAATAGAGTTGTACTTTCTAGTTCAATTCAATGAGTGAACTTTTAAGTTCAGTACAGTTTTTTGAACTAGTTCGCTCTTCTAGTTCAATAACTCATTAGTCCAACAGGAGATCAAGGGATTAGTATTAACAATCACAATAAACACAGTTAAATAGTAATAAAATATCAGATAGAGATGACAATATATTAATAGAAAATAATTAAGTGGGAGAGTGATACAACATGTTTGCAAACATATGGCATAAAATATTTCCACTTTTGGAATATTGCAAAAGCTATATATGTATTTTGTAATAATATTGCATTAATTATGTAAATCTGGCAACATTAAAAACAGCTGTGAAGAAAGAACTTAAAGTCTCAGAGAACTAAAAAACCGAAAGAACTAAAAGAGTGCAGGAATACGAACTAGTTCTCATAGTTCAGTGTTTGAAAAGATGTTTGAATAATTTTTCGTAAAGAGATATTGAATTTTTATATGATTCTCAACATGGTTTTAAAAAGGGATATGGTATACAAGAAGTTACAGTAAACGTAGTACATGATATTTGTGAAGGATTATTCGACAGTCTTAATGATATTTATAATTTCTCTAAAGCATTATGATAGAAAGAAAAGAATTTGAGTGAAGTTGAAGCCATAAAAGTTTTACCGTTTCTGTTGAAGAAGTAAGTATTGGGTTAATTACACAGTACAACACATGATTTTGGGACTCAATCCTGAGAACTGCAACTGAAAGTATTCCGAAAAATAAGAACTTCTGCATCATTCGTTCTGTCAAGTTGGCTGCCATTATAACTTAATGACCATACGATTTTTTTTGTATGTATATTTTAACACGGTTATAACGCGGTAACCGTACGGAAAAAAAAAGTGAAAATGGGGGAAAATGGGGGAAAAGGGGTATTTTTGCGATTTTTAATGCACTGGATGCACCTTTTTCGGTTAGGTTTTTCTTTCTCCTGCTCAATATCTACAACTTTGTTTCAGAAACAAAAGAGATATTCCGTATGGTTACCGAGTTATAGCCGTGTTAAAATATACAAAAAGTGATAAACTAACTAAACAACTTGGCAAAACTAAAGATGCAGTAGTTCTTATTTTTCGAACTACTTTCAGTGGCAATTCTCAGGATTGAGTCCCAAACCAATGAGCTAAAAAATGTTGTACTGTGTTATGATTCAATATTTATCTTAAATAATTTGTTCTTATCCCGTTATTTCAGAACATTTTGTAATGCTTATAAAATTGAATCAAATAAGTATCAAAATCAAGATCTTTAAATAGTCATTATCTTTAAAAAAAAAAAGGTTGGCTGACAATTCAAGCAGTGTTTATTTTAAAATACGCTAAATTATTGATTGCTCCTGTAAACTAACTCCATTGCCCCGGTACTGTTGTTGCTCGTTCGTTGGATGTTTGGATTGTTTGTTAGATGTGTACAAGAGTTCTTAAATACATTTTGAAGTGTTTCTAGTTTTATAAGTATTACATTACTTTGTCACTTGTCCATTGTAAATTATAATACTAAAATCTAGTTTTTTTTTTGTCGAATTTATTAACTTGGCATCGTAAGTACATTTAGTTTATGAAAAATTTTTGTATATATTGTTTTTTAAAATTTATTTCTTGTACACATTTATGAAATTAGTTGTAAGCACATTTGATAAAGATATGGCTTTTATTTTTAACAATAACGCAAAAGTTTACCAACATATGTTAAGTTGAAAATTTAAATCAATCAATCTAAATCAATAAAATTTAGATTTATATTAAGGTTAATGTTGGCAATGTGTATACATGGTCAAAATAATAAGTACACTACTATCCAATAATTTTTTTATGCTCAATATTTCTAGATCAGACTGAAAACGATTACGGGTAGCGCTCCATTTTTATAATCGTATATACTGTGATTTGAAATACTTTACTTACTTATTTTTTTAACGAAATTTTCTTACCAATCTTTTTTTATAGTTTTATATTTTATTTGATAAAACATGTAATAAAACATGTAATAAAAGTTTACCATGCGTTTCGAGATAGGATCTTAGATCCAACTTTGCTGAGGCAATAACTGCCTATCGAACACAAGATTGTTAACTTCGCCTATGTTGAATATTTGAAACCCTTCACCTGGTTTTACGTTCACATTAGTTTCTGGACTTATTGCACTATTTATAACAAATGTAAACACAATATTTGAAAAAATAACAATTTGATGAACTTAGCCCTTAAATGCGCAACTACTCCAATTTTTATAAATAAAATATATTGTGTGTCAAATAGTGAAAAAAATGACAACTGCGTACCACGTTTAAACATTTTTTTTTTTCAACGAGTTTTTAAAAAAAAAGTTGTTGTACCTTGAAAGATACATTGCGCACTCATCTACATTTTTCTTTACAAAATGAATGCTATACATTGGAACAAATAAAAGTACAAAATATTGTTTTAAAAGCTGTTTATTTATAAATTCAATTAAAAATAAAATAAACATATGAAATTCATGCAATAAGAACTATAAATAATAAACGTTTTTACAAAATTTACATAAAAATAACTAAAATTGGTGGTAATCGTAAAAACAGTTCCTTTCAGAGGTTAGACATAAATTTACCTCACATTTTAAGCAAAACATTTTTGTTTGTACAGAGAATTTCGACAGCTTGCATCTTTCCTTTTTGTCCATTGTAATCCAGTCATGTATCTTATCAAGTCTGGTGTCCTTCGACGGCGCTGGTTGTGAATTCGGTTTTCGTCTTTTTTCGTCTATTTCTTTTTCCAAAGGTGGACGACCACGTCCAGGAATTGATTTTATATTACATGAAAATAATGCAACAGCCACTTCTAACTTGAAATCCACTAGTGTCATTTAGGCACTTCCCGGTCTTTGTTTATTCTTCTGTACAGTATCTCGGCATTTACACAGGTCATGTCAAGAAGATGGTAAAATACTCGGCTTGTCCACTTTCGGCTCTTGGTTGTTATTTTGTGGCATCCCATTGATCAAGTCCGTTCATATGACAGTTATAATCTTTAATAATTTGTGGATAAGCAATATCTTTTATGCATTTATTCTTTTTGTCAACTGTTGCTGGTTCATTCTCTGTAATAGTAATGTTTAATATTGGTTTAGTACCAACGTATATAGAGATAAGATCAACAATTCTGTTGTCTTTCCAATGTTGTCACTTCTACACTTCTAAACTCTTGACTTGTTCCTCGTTCATATTTCATCATTAATATTTCTTCTGGAAGCTTACAATTCTTTATTCTATTGCGTCTGATAGTACCTATAGCAGGTATACCCTGTCTGCACAAATATACTAACATTGAGACAGTTGCATAAAAATGATCAAAGTAAACTATATAGTTTTGAAACCGAGGTACTTCTCTGAGCAACTACATTTGCTGAAGATTGAAGACCCGTTTCTTCTGCAGCAATCTCTTCAGTTGCTCCGCTATATATTTTCCATTGTCTCACTCATTACGTACAATTTGAAACCCCATTTTTTGTGTTTGTTAGGCAAATATTTTTTCATATAATTTCCAATTTTAGTAGAGCACATTTGCTCATCCATACATAACCTGCCTAATTTTGGTACGGCAGAAAAAGTTTTATTGAGAGTATCAACAACCGGGCGAATTAAAAAAAGCCTATCGCATTTTGCTTTTATCGTTAAAAAGAAGTACCTCCAGAATTTTTTCGATGCGTTTCAAGGGCATTTGACTTTGTATTATATTAACGCTACGCTGGTTGTTTGAGGACCAATAGTCTCTCGAGTTTGCAAGTTTATAATATGTCATATAAAAAATAATAATAATATGTCATATATAAAATAATAATAATATACGCAAATCGGATACCTCAAAATCAAAACTTTAACTATTTACGCGTATCTTAGCGTTTCTTCCTCCAAGGACTTGTAAATAAATGGCACCATACTTCCTTTTTTCCATAAAACATTTTCAAATTCAGAGGATTTGGGATTTATAGTAACTCCACTAAACTCTGAAGAAAACGAACTCCAGACATTTGTCGGACCGACAGTCGTATCGGTTTTTTAATCTGAAGTAGATAACGTTAAATCTAACTCTTCATATCGACCGAAGTCTGCCTTTTTCGGAATAAAAGAATCGTGTATAGATCCACCAATGTCAATCTCACCCTCACCTTCGATATCCGATTTATTTTCGATCATAATTAATTGCATGTTAGTAGCTTCTTGTAAGTCTCGTTTCTGTCCACTGGAGTACGTTATATTAAATTCATAAATTTCGGAATCACTAGTGTATGTACGGTCGTAAGTAATACCTTCGCTTTAACATAATAATTTGCAAACTTCCTCATCAGTCACATTGACTCCACCAACCTTTCTATAACCTGGCATGACTATCTAAAATAAATGTAGTTATTAAAGTAAGCTAAAAATCAATTTAGTATGAAATGTATTTTATAATAGTTCTCAAAATAATTGAAACTAATTCCCTAGTGGATAATACATGATCCCGAACAGAAAACCTTCTCGTTCATAGCAAAAACATTAATGAAATTACGCAACAAAGCAGCAAATAAAGCAGCAAAACTCAAACAAACTCGAATATAGATACAACCATTATATAACGTCTTGTACCCGCATCTCGAAGCGAAAAGCTTCCCAAAACATTTTAGTCGCCCAAGTAAATATTTTTACACTGCCATGAATTTTTTTGAATCGTAACTTTTACTACGCTAAAAGTTTTTTCAAAATTTGTATTTTCTAAATTTGATCATAAATTTAACCAAAACTTCAAAAACTATTTTAAAATAAATACTTGGATATTTAAAATGTCTAATTTAATTATTTTGGACTCGAAATGAAGTCGTGAGAATTTTTTCATGGTTGTATCTTTAAAGATACAGTGCGCATTTAAAGGTTAATATTTGATTATTACAACAAACACACGGAATTTTTAAAAATTTTTAGAAGTGTCTCCATATTTTAGGTCATATCTTACCACCATGATGCCGGATTTACCCCATTTTAAATACCAACTTGCTCGAACTAATATATTATCCTAACCTTACCCAGGTAAATGGTTTATTTTATGAATAAGCCTGATTTCAACAGATAGACAGACAAACAGAGAGATGGACGGATGGACAGGCACACATCGGTATTTCGACTCAAGTTGTTATAAGGATCAAAAATATATATGCTTTATTTAGTCGCAAATTCATTTTGCGATGCTTTACAAACGGAGTGAGAAAATTATATATACCTTCTGCGAAGTGGTGTGGAGGGTATAATAAGCATAAGACAAATTTTAGTGGTCTTAGTGCGTTTAGTTTTCATGTGTGTAGTGAGTGTAGTAGACGCAACTTGAATCTTAGCACAATTTTAGTCGGTCTGGTAGGGGTGATATGTATGGGGGCTAAACCATTCGTCCTTTCGCCGGTAAAAGCTTATATACCAAATATCATCAAAATATATTCATATCCAAGACTTGTGGTTTATTACTAGATTTACATGGACGCACAGACTGACAGGCAGACAGACAGACGGACGTACATTGCTAAATCGCGTTAGAAAGTGATTCTGAGTCGATCGGTGTAATAAAAGGTAGGCATAGGTGAAATATTTTTGGTAGTTATATCAACACAAACTCATTTTACCTTGACCACATATTGGTGTAGGGTATAAAAATGTTTGATAGATGGTTCGAAATGAATCTTTCAGCGATTAATAACGTGTCATCACTCAGAAATAACCGATGCTGTTATTGTTATGTATGTAAAATTTCGGATTGGTAGATATTTTTTTGTGCAGAAACCCACAGAAGATGAATAAACCACTCAACAAGACCGATAATAGCATTGTCATTCTTGAGAATGAGTACCCAGTCAAGAGGTACGTCAGAAATGGACCGTCAAATATTACGACAAGCTAATTCGTTTGCTTTGCAAAGAAAAATTATGATGCTAATCGTATGACTAGGGATACTAAAAATTCTCAAACGAAGAACTTGTGATTAGTGATAATTATTAAAGATGATAGAACTTACCAATTACACTATTGTTCAGCGTATCAAGGTTATATATAAATGATGTCATGCCACAGGGGATATTTTAGGTTGCTTTATAGTGTTATTAACATTGACATGAGTGGAAGGGATTCTCGCCTACTTCTGTTACAGAAGTTTGATTGAGGTTCCGTACACATTAACACAGCGCCATATTGCCTACGTAATTGTCCAATCACTCCGATACTGTTTGGCACTAACGGGAAAATATTTTTATTGTAATAACCTTTCTAGAGCATTTAACATAAAAATTTTTGTCTGTGCTCTATGGTATATATATAAGTTTGCATAAGTGTATGGAGTTTATATTCTCCATCAAAATTTCTCACAACTCAATTTTATTGTTTAGTAAACTTTGAATTGTGTTATTTCAGGCTTAAATTACTACGAACAACCCTCCATTGTATTATAAATATTGCCAAAGGTTAAAAAGTTACATCCTCGTATTATAATTACACATATTGTACATACATGCGTACGTAAGTATGTATCTGTATATATTAGGGTGTCATTGGAATGTTTGCTTAATTTTTTTTTTTGGTTTTCACGATATCCAGGTGAATTATTGTAACATTATGTCTAAACTTGGAGCGGTGAGAAAAGTCGGGTAACTTTAAACAATGCCCCTTGCAGGTCAAATTTTAAATTCGAGAAAATTATGTATTTTCAATTAACTATTATAAAAATAATGTTTTTTTGAGCGAGTGTGTTGAAGAAAATTTCTGGTTCAAAATTATATTTAGTAATATCTGTAGTAAAACGAAAAAACTTCTGGGGCCCGAAAAAGCTCGAACATTTTTTGTCATAATTTTAAAAAGAATTTTCCAAAAACACGTAGGAAAAATGTAGTCGCTTATAATTTCATAATATATTGAAGTACAAGGATGAAATGTCTGGGGTGGTTTTACTACTACTCGAAATTCGGTTATGAAAAATCTTTAATACCCTCAACTCTTAAACTCAATATTATAAAGAATGTTGGTTACGGTTACCATTTGAATATTGTTGTCGATTCGAATACAATGTAAATTTCATAATATTTGCTTTTCTTTTCTGATCAGTATTTATTATATCAATTTTTTTTTTATGGAAACAATGATTATTATAGAAACATTTGACATTTATCAGTGAAATTATATTAATCTCTACAATAAAAAAAAAAAGGTTTCAAATTAGCCTTGACTTAAAATCTTGACAATTTTTATTTTGCAATATAACAGTAAAATGTCCAGATATTAACTTAAAAAGAAAAAAAAATTGTTAAAAATTTTCATCCGAATTAGCTTGTAGTATGTCAATTTAATGGTGGAAAGGTAGATTTGATAAAAAAAATAATGAATACATGTAAGATATATATAGCCAATATTAATAGTATTTGAAGAGATAATTTTTTTTTTATAAAATAAAATTCATATTTACGTGCTAAGATTAATATATTTTTGCAGACACCTAAACAATTTTAAGCATATAAGTGAACATTTATAAAATTTTACGTAAATATTCAATAAATTTTTAGCAGAAATAAATATCATAATGGAAATAAGTGATGTAAATACGAGTAATAACGCTAAAAGCTACCAAAAATATGTGTATATCAATAATCTTTTTCTGTCTAGGGAATTATAAATTTACATTATGTTTAAAGCCATTAAAAAAAAAATTCAGCTGATAAAATTTGATTCCAAAATTATCCGCCAAAAAGTATGTGTATTAGGGCGGGTTGATTTGTAGGGAGGCAAAAAAAATAGCTCAAATGACAGGGAAAATCATATTCTTCGGATCAAAATAAGAAACTTTGCCCAAGGAACCATACCTCTAAAACGAATTTGGATGTCCCGACTTTTGACCAGTCTGTGTGTCTGTCTGCCATGGGGCAACCCCATTCCCCCTTATGCAATTGATCTGAAACTTGGCCCATAGTCTTGTTGTGACTACAGATTAATTTTGGGGTAGTCACGCAGAGTCACGCATAGTCACGAAGTGATCTAAAAGTTATTTACCCTCATCCGATCGATCTTTTTGAATAACTTAACATTGTCAAGCCGTATTATTAATATTTATTAGCAGAGTAGAAGATACGTATACGTATGAGTGTTAATTTTAATATTAAATCAAACATAGTCAGCCCAATTCTAAACAAAAATGGTGATTTTTTGAAATGTTTGTCCAGGGGTGTGCCACTGGCATGGGTGGGTCGGCCCTTCAAAGTTAGTGGGAGTCGATCATACATTTGGACTCGATTGGGGTACTCTAAATGGGTCAAAGTCAGACAGACAGACAGACAGGTCAAAAGTCGGGACATCAGAATTCGTTTTAGAGGTATGGTTCCTCGGGCAAAATTTCTTATTTTGATCCCTACAACACGATTTTCTTTGTCACTTTGGCGATTTTTAAATCGACCCGCCCTAATGTGTATACTGTTATAAACCAGGGGTTGCCATCCCTAATGAAGTCTACGGGAAAAAATTTTGTCTTAACTATTTAAATTTAGAGTTGGTAAAAGAAAAACTTATATCAAATTTTTATTTTTCTTAAAACCTATAAATAGATATTTTATTTTTTTTTATTAAAAACTAGATAATTATATATGAAAATATTAAATATCTTTCATATATGTGATGTTGTGCATTTATTTCAGGATAACTTTAAAAAAGTGTGGCCTAATCAATTATTAAGCAAATGCTACAATTACCGCTACTTATAACACACAAATAACAAAATGTAAGAAAACAATAATAACAAGAACAAAATTGATATATTTTCAGGAGTTTTTTTACATTTTCATTGAAATATCGGGACCTATTTAACCGATTTTGATGACTTTTGGTATATTCAGGATGTCAATGAATAACTTTCACTGAAAAAGAGCAACACAGTTGACCTATGTTAATTCCCCTTGGTACAAGGATCAAGAATATTTATATTTTTGGAGTCTATATTATTTTCATATTATTACAAACAGAGTTATTGGTGTGTAGGGTATGATAAATTTGCAAAAGAAAAAATAATTACATATTTTTTTCAATAACTACAACTAACTATATCCGTACAAGACTCATATAGAGTTCTAAACCATTCCGATCCAAATTGTGTCGTTGGCGAATTACTTCTCGAAAAAGATAAATCAGTCACACAATATACGCAAATATGCACTACCTGAATGTTTGACATCGATTTACGAGAAATCTAATTATGAATATAGTTGATTACAGACAGTCTAAAAACCAAAAAAAAATATTTTTATACCAATTTTGCTAAACTTCTGATCTTTTTCGAGTAGTTGTTCCCACACACCATTATTTTTATCGGAATGCTTTGAAATTTTGAAAACATTGTCTCTACATATCGCACCTTAAGTACAAAACAGTCACATCTCAAAATTTTCAAATTTTCAGGAGAGGCAAAAAACTTTTTATGTAAAAATGATTGTTTTATTTAAAAAAATTTTGAGGAAAGCTTTGCTATACTTTTTTTAAATTTATTTTTATTTTTTTTATCATTTATAGAATAAATGAAATTTTGTCTGGCACTGGCTGGATTTAATATTTAAGTTTTAGTTTTAAGATTTAAATAACTTATTGTTAGTTCGTAAACCTATGTGAAGATTCAATAAATGAAGATGAGTTACAAAAAAAAAATACTGTATTTGTGGAAATAAAATATAATTTTGAGTTATGACTCTCTGACTGAAATTTTTTCATTTGACTAGTGATATTATCTAAGTTGTGCCCCAGATATAACAGCATTTTCTCTGTTAAAAAAGACAGTTATGAGAAATAAATTTTTGCAGTAGATAGAAATGTGTACTGTGAATTAATTTATGGAAAAAGTCAATTTTGGAAAATTTTGAGTTGTGACCCTTTTGTATTTAAGGTGCGATATATTCAGACTACTAATAGTTTTTCAATTGTTTTGGAATTATTTTTTGAAAATGGAATTATTTTCATACAGGAAAGTTTTTGGTTATTTTCGAGTAGTAGTTGGCGCATTCCTCAGTTTTTATCAGATTGCTCCAGTATATCAGGAGAGTACTGTATAACTGATTTGAGAATATATAAAAGTTTAGCAAGCATTTTTGAAATTTTTTTTGTAAAATGATGTCAAACATGCTCATTCGTCTCGAGTAGCTTATTTACTACTCCAGCAGTAGCTCGAATACACGAGCTTGATCATACTAAGTATTTCAGAAATTTTTATACAATGATCGATTAAAAATATATTTACGAAAATGGGTCGAAATAATCCCAAATATGACAGAAGATTAATGTTTTTCATTAAAAAAAGGTTTTTATATATTTTAATGTCAGTATTAAACATTTTTTTATGAAATATTTATTGCGCCAAATATATCTAAGAAAATTAATAATTTTGTTCCTGTTATGTGCTAAAAATATTGCTGTTTTCATCAATATTCACTGAAAGACGATTAATTTAATTCAATTAAAGTCAAGTATACAGAATTTCGACTTTGGCTTCAAAGAGGCACGTTTTATACATTGTTATTCGATTAAGTGTAAATTTTCCCCACACAAAGTAGCGCAATATTCAGCTTGGGTATTAACGCAGATCCATATTTGAAATTTCAAACCAACCCTAATGTATATATAATGTATGTATGTTCATTAAAAGTATGTATGTAAAAACAAACATATGGATGACTTGTTATGTGTTGTGTTATAGATACGGGATGTTATCAAAGGAGTAAATGTTTAATTGTCTGTTCAATGCTAACTTTTTTTTTTTATGGAATGAGATTTTTATTAATTTAAGGTAATTACTTATGTTAAATGTAGCGTAATACAAGCAACAAATGAGAATGTTAATGATGATCAACAGTGGTGGTGGAGCTGTCATGGTTTTAATACATATGATAACAACAAAAGGTCATATGAAGAACAAACTCAAATCGAAATTGTGCTCACATCAGTATGTTAATATCTTACACATCTACATACTGTTTTTTTAATATTTATTTCTCTATATATCATATAGTTTCACATGTATTGATATCAAACCTAGATGAGCTTGTGTTGTAAATACATTAAATTTGTACAAACTTCAGTACCAACGAAATTATTTTAAAGAAAAATGAAACAGAATTTCAATTAACATCGTTGAGCAATAATGCATTGGCTTTGTTTTGCAACTAACACACTATAGACCATAACAACCAATAATTTTGTATTGGAGCTAGTGTTAGTCACTAGATGTGTCGTATTACTAACCAACAAACATGGAAGAGTGAATATATTATCATTCAAATAGTTACGCTAATCATTGGATTGCTGATTTGATTATTCTTTAATGCTGTACGAATTCGTATGATTAATTATCACTGATACGGCTAGGTATTATTTTTGGCGGGGAACATAAAATTGAAACTAATATATAGAAGAGTTGTAAAAGAATCAAGTATTTCGGAATTGAGAACTGAATACTCAAAAGAACCTACTGTAATGTATGCATGACGTCACACACAAGTTCAATGTAAACAACAGCAATGTGTGTCATGCATAGATATCCGCCTCTTGTTGTAATAGGTCAATAATTGTAACAAAATTTTAAACAACTGATTAACCATGAATATTTGTTCTAATATCCCAAACTGTAAATTATCAATCAATTGTTTTTGTTTTTAATTTAAAGTAAACAATCCAATGCGCTATGCTAGAACAAGTGAAATGAAGGTTTTGGATTACAATACAAAACCAAAGCAGAGCGCTACAATTGTAATGGATTTTGAAGTGTTGAGTAACATTCAAATTATTTTGAAATATTTAATAAATTATTTAAGAAACCACTTTCTAAAAATCATGCGTTATTGGTACATTCTCATATAGTTAAGTTAGAATTAAGTAAGAATGAAAATTGTCAAATAATCAGAAAAATTGAGTGACTTCAATTAAGTCACTCCATACTAGACTAGTGTTAAGATTTTCAAACCAGTTTTATAAGCGACTGTAAATTGAAATAAAGTAACATTCGTTTTGATACAAACAAAGAGAACACAATCGCTTCTATAATTTATTTTAAATAGCGAAAATACAACGCTCCAGTAAGATGAGCGTTGGTTCCTTATTGTAAAAAACGTAGGAACAATAAAATGCTCCTTGACGAGTGTTAGGTTCAGTCCAGGCCAACAAGGACTAAACCATTTCATGGCGATCCTAGCCTAAGGATCCTGCAATAATTCTTATAAAATTGTATTAGAAGAGCTCCTAGATTGAGCTGGGAAAGAACCTAATCGACGCCGGGGATTAGAAGGATTGTCCGGCCAAAGGACAATCGGGATCTGCAAGCAGAATCAACAGCAGAAGCAACAAACCGTTTCATGGCATGCATGCAGACTAAGAAGAAAATATAAATTATAAAATATAAACAATATAAATAGTGTGCTCTTAAGCGAGGACCTGTTAAGGTGCGGAGGCGATTTCGTCCATGCACAAGGTGTAGGAATAATATATATAGATAAAGAAAGGTTTTCCAATTATGAACAATGATACAGTTGGTCCGAGACCATTAACCATCGAGGAATACTTGAAAAGAAATAGACCAAAACCAACAGAGAAGCCTTTGAACATCCCTAAATTAAAACCACCGAAGCGTAGTGTTGGATTTCTAGTAAAAAAAAGAGGAGAGAGTTGGCAAACTTCAAAAGAATCATAAATTCATCGCCATCTTCACCGTGCAGACAGGTATTGGGTAAAGATCAACGAGATCGAGAAGATAATAGACACCCATATGCGAGTGAAGAAGCAGAAGCTAAAAAATAAATTTTTTTTAGAAAAAGAAACAAGAAAATTTTTTGTAAATAAATTTGAATAACAAATAACAATTAAAATTTTATGAATAAAAAAAAAGAAAAAGTAACATTTTTGAATCAATATGAAGAGTTTCAAAATAACTATTACTATTGTAATATTATTAATAGTTTTGTTTATAATAGGAATTTTAGTAAAGATATACACAACCAATACAGTTGTGTATAAAGTAAGCAAATTGGCGTCTTTAGGACAGGAACAAATTGAAGATTTTAAAGCCATTAAAGAAACGTTTTTGTCATTATTTGAATAAAGATGTATAGATAGAATTTGAATATGGAGTACAGAAAAATTTATGATAAATATATAGGTTGGGTGATATTTTTGATAATAGTAACACAAATGGTAATAGTTTTGAACAGAAAATGGTTCGACTTCATGCTAGCAATTAATAACTATAGAAAATATTAAAAAAAAAGATATGATTAACTTTTGATGTTAACCATAAATGAAAGCACAGAAAGCTCTTGAACTTATTACTTTAAATGCTAAAAAGTCATTGTCGAGGCCATACACTTTTGAAACAATTAAAGAAAAAAGTATAGAAATACAAAAATTAGAGGAAAAATTCAAGAATCATATCAAAGACTCAGATTTGGAAGAATTTGACGGTAAATAAGCTTGGGAAGAGGAAGCTTTGAAATTATTAGAACATCATTCTGAGAGAAAGATAACGAATCCAATCATGACTAATTTGGATATGAATGAATTGTCGTTAATTACCAAATTGGTACCAAAATTTTCGGGTAGATCTAGTGAACTGCAAGATTTTTTGACGAATTTGCAAACGGTATCAGTGATTGTGGCTACTGAAAAGGCCAATTCGTTTTTTAATTTTATTTTTAAATCAAGGTTGGATTTAAAAGTTCAGAGTAGAGTAAAACAGAGTTTTGTACCGACTAATATTGATGATTTTATAGAGGTATTAAAATTGACATATAAATCATCAAGATCTTCGAATAATGTGTTAAGTGATATAATGCGTACCATCCAAAGGGATAATAATTTATTAGGATTTGCAGCAAAAATAGAAAAACTCATTACGGAATTGAACGAAATACAAATTGCCGGACAGGGAGAGGTAAATAAGGATGCTATAATCAATAGCAACAGTAAGATTGCCTTTAACGCATTCGTGAATGGAATAATTGATCCGCATATAATAACTACGATTGACGCAAGTCAAGTGACAACTTTCGTAGAAGCTCTAAAAATTGCCGAAAAAGTTTCGTCAAGGAAACAACAAGGGCAAGTATTATATCAGAATGCTCAATATAATAGAGCACGTAACACTACGGTATCAAGACAATCGATTGTGTCAGGAAACATGGCGATAATACTTTTAAAATTAACAAAGTAAGGATACCACATCGAAGTGAAATTATAGTACCATTTATTATTGAACTGGAGGAAGACTCAGTAATACTAAAGATGGAGATCACTAAAGGCTATTTTTGGCAAATGCAATAGTAACTAGAAATGGCAACCAACACATCAAATTATTAAATGTAACAGACGAGATAGTCATAATACACAATTTGGAATTTGAAACTAGACCACTGAGAAACTATCTTATAGCAAGAGCGAAAATGAATAATGTTATATACAACAAAGGTTTATGAGATTATTATAAAACTTTGATTTGAATGACTTGGATGATGAGAATAGAGATAAACTTACTACAATACTGAAAGAATATCAATCAATATTTCACATGGAAGATGAAGAACTATTGTATTGTATTGTATAAAAGAGGTGACGAAAGTACTGCGACCAAATGATCTATTGTACTGCCCTCTGCTAATAGTTGTTCCTATAAAATCTCACTCAATCCCGAAGCCCTCAGAAATTCGAGGATGTGGGTTGGTTCCAGTGATTTTACTTCGCTCCCTGGTATTTGGAAAGAACCCAGGTACTTTTTCCTCTTATGCATTAAAGCTCCACAATCCCCCAGTATGTGCTCCGCTGATTCTGCCTTCTCATCGCAAAATCTGCACATGGGGTTCGCTTCAATTCCTAACCTGCTCAGATGCTCCCTTTCTGACAAGCTCATCCGCTTGCTCCTTTCCTTGAATCCCAATATGTCCTGGGACCCAACAGAGGCTGACCTTATTGTGTCTGCCTAGCTCATTCAGTCTTTGCAGACAGTCCCATACTAACTTAGAGTTTACTACATAGGAGCCTAGTGCTCGAATAGCAGCTTGACTATCTGATAATATGGTTATGTCCTGTCTTTTGTACTTTCTATTTAAGTTAATCTGTGCACATCTATCGATGGCATAAATTTCCGCCTGGAAAATACTCGTGTGCATTCCCATTGATTCGTAGTATTTGGTTCTAGGCCCAAAGACTCCCGCCCCTGTTCCATTTCCGGTCTTTGACCCGTCCGTGTACCATTTGATCGTATTCTCCTTAAGAGAATATGCTGTGCTCAAACTACTCCATTCCATTTTGTTACTAAGTTTTGTAACAAAGTCCATTGGACAATCTAGGAGGGAGTAATCTTTAACCTGACTTATTTGGTTCCATTGCCCTTCATAAAGCCTGGATATAGGTTTATCCCCCTTTATCCTTATTGTCGTTGCCAGGGCTTTCTTTTGCACCACTATATGCAGTGGGCTCTGATCCAAGAGTACTTCAAGTGATGCCGTTGGGCACGTCCTCATTGCACCCGTTATTCCAATACACGCTAGTCTTTGTATTCTACTTGACTCAATTTGAGTTGATTTTAGCTCCGTCCTTTTGGCCCACGCAATAGCTCTATAGGTCACGATTGGACGGACCATCATGGAGTACATCCAGTGTAGGATGCTGGGTTTACATCCCCAGGTTCTACCCGCTACCCTTCTACATATCATTGTAGCACGCTTGGCTTTCTCTGTAATATGGTTGACGTGTGCCTTCCATGTTAACTTGCTGTCTAGTATTATGCCTAGATATTTCACTTCTGTCCATGGTTCGATGACTTCTCCCAGAATTTGAATTGCCTTCCATCTTGGAAGTTTTCTTTTCCTGGTAAATGGTACAATAGTGGTCTTTGTCGGATTGATGTTCAGTCCTGTTGCCCTACACCATTGATTGATAATTCTCAGCCCTCTTTTGACAATGTCACAGAGGGTTTCCTCGAATTTGCCTCTTGCTATTATGACTATATCGTCCGCATAGCCTTGACATTCTATACCTGCTTCTAACAGTTCCACTAGTAGTTCGTCCACAACCAGACTCCACATTAGGGGCGAAAGAACCCCTCCCTGTGGACATCCTCTGGTTGTGTTGATGGCTAAGGTTTCCCCTTCTGCTAGTGTTTCTGCTGATCTTGTGTTGAGAACTTCTACCATCCATCTTGATATCACTGAGTGTACTCCTTTTCGGTTTAATGCCCTTTCTATTACATCATGTGAAGTATTATCAAAGGCTCCTTCTATATCTAGGAAGGCACAAACTGCTATTTCCTTCTCATCTAGTGATTTTTGAATAGTGCCCACTAGTTTGGTAGGAGCGGTCTCTGTTGATTTGCCCGCTCTATACGCATGCTGGTTTGGATGCAAAGGCAACTGTTGTAATATCCCACATCTTAAATAGTTGTCCACTGCTTTTTCAAGTGTCTTTAACATGAAAGATGTTAGGCTTATTGGTCTGAAGGATTTGGATGTGCAGTGTCTTTTTCCCCACTTTGGGTATGAACACCACTTTTGCCCTCCTCCATGCCTCTGGTATGTACCCTAAGGCCAAGCTACTCCGCCCGATATTCATTAAGAATGGTAAAATTCCCTTTAAGCCCTTTTGTAATAAGGCAGGAAAAATACCATCCGTTCCAGGGGACTTATAGGGTTGAAAGGTGCCTAAAGCCCATTCTAGTCTTGCCCTTGCTATTTGTCTATTTTCCCGACTAGGGTTTCTTGGTTTGTTACTTGGCCGTTCGTTGTCTACTGCCATACTTCCTGGAAAGTGTGTCTTTAATAACAACTCTGCCCTTTCTTGGCCATTTTTCGTATAACTACCGTCTTCTTTCCTAAGTGACATTGTTAGTTCTGGTCCGCATTTCGCAAATGTTCTGTGAAGCCTTGCCGCTTCCGGTAGAGATTCCATATTTTCACAAAATTTTCTAAAGCTAATTCTTTTAGCTTTCCTTATTTCTAGGGTTTCTTGGATTGTTACTTGGCCGTTCGTTGTCTACTGCCACACTTCCTGGAAAGTGTGTCTTTAATAACAACTCTGCCTTTCTTGGCCATTTTTCGTGTAACTACCGTCTTCTTTCCTAAGTGACATTGTTAGTTCTGGTCCGCATTTCGCAAATATTCTGTGAAGCCTTGCCGCTTCCGGTAGAGATTCCATATTTTCACAAAATTTTCTAAAGCTAATTCTTTTAGCTTTCCTTATTTATATGCAGTAAGTTTGGCCCTATAAAGCTCCCACTGCACGTTACGGTTTGCCATATTGCCGAGCCTACGAACTTCGGTTCTGAGTGTGGAGAGATTTTCGTTCCATCAAACTGCGTCCTTCTCCTTGCCCCTCGGTTTCTCGGGGCAGCTACAAAGATAGGCATCCAACAGGGCCCCTTTCAATTGGGTCACACTGTCATCGAGCTCATACTGATTCCGTATGCGTTTGCTCGTGTTATGCCTTGTAGATTGTAGCCTAGGATTTCTTTATACCTCACCCGATTTGTTTTTCTTGGATTTCTATATGAAGTTGCCTGAATACTTAGGCACTCTAGCGAAAATTCAATTATTTTATGGTCTGATAATGATTCCTCATCTGATACCTTCCAATTTCTCGTAATCCTAGCTAAGCTTGGACTGGCTACCGTAATGTCCAAGACCTCCTCTCTTACCCTTGTAACGAATGTAAGTTTATTTCCCTCATTTAGTACTTCTAGGTTGGATGTTTTTAAAAATTCTAATAGGTACTCACCTCGATAGTTTGTGTTGGTGCTGCCCCATATTATGTTATGTGCGTTGGCATCGCACCCCAGTAAGAGCTGCAAGTTTTGCCTTCTGCAGAAGTCCACTAGCCTCCGTACCCCTGCCGGTGGTGTTGAAGTTTCATCTCCCGGAAAGTAAGCTGATGCCACCACTATGACCCTTTTTCTGCCCTCGATGTTGATGAGGGCTTTGATGGGGACCAAGTCCCGCGTCATGAATTCTGTAAGACAAGTGTAGTTAATATCTTTACTAATTAGTATGCATGCTCTGGGCGACGTATTTCTACTGTCCCATATTACCTTGCCGCTGCCGCAGCTTAGACCTCTGATTGCACCCTTATAGTGCCAGGGTTCTTGGATCAATACCATGCCCAGGTTAAATTTTGAAAATGCCTTAGCTATCGCTGCGGACGCAGCTTTTGCATGGTGGACGTTAACCTGGGCGAAATTGATATGTGATCCATTATTCGACATTATGCTACTTGTTGTTGCTGCTATCACTTAGCAGCATTTCCTCTTCTTCCTCGTTAATTGGAACATCTGAGTGGCCTGGATCCATGCCCTCCGTATCGCTTCCAATGGATGATAGCTGTTCCGTCTCCATTGGTACAGATACTTCCATTACAGATTTGGGCTCTTTTGAGGTTGGAATCTCTGTTCCCTCTAGTGGTTTTGCGGGGTCTGGGTTGCTCTCTCTTCCTTTGCCCCTCGCTATTCCATGTACCGGAACCTCGCCAAATCTGTAGCTGATTGCATTTCCTGCTTTCTTGATGGCTTCCAGCGATTGGTCGTCTATTCCTATCGTCATCAGCTGGCCATTACCTTCTGCCCTGGTTTTTATAACCTTCCACAGGGGCGTGTTAATACCTTCGTTCTGTGCACTTATCTGCTCCGTTGTATGGCCTGCGCATCTGGGAAGGAAGATGGTGACCATGTGTGCTCTGGGTACCTCATCCCCGGTACACGTGGTTAGCGGTGCCTTATCCCACGTCGAGAGTTGGGGGGCGGTTTGCTTGAGCCAATTGGCCGTCTCGGCGTCTTTACAGTCGACGAGTATATGCCCCGGTCGGAAGTGAATGCCCTCAAACTTTAGTTTGTGGTCCCATCCTTTGGTAACATCTGTCAGTATGGCTTCTTCCAGTACCGTCAGCTCCTGTGTGGTTAGGCTGATTTCAGGGTATCCCTTCGGCAGCACTGCCATTCTAATCGCCTTAGAGACATTTGCGTAGCTTTTGCTCGCTGGTCTGTCTGCATTTGCTGCGGTGTTTCTAGCAGAATGTTCTGCAAACCTAGGCTTTTTGCCTTCTGCACGCTGCGGCGGTGTTATATTTTTATTTCCGCGCTTACCCGTTTGTTAGTTTGCCTGAGCTGCTTCTTCTGGCTTAGCTCTGTGCTCATCAGTCTTTTTCCTAGCTTCTGTATGTTCTAGGCCTTTCTCAAGGTATCTTAAGTACCATCTGCAGCCTGCCCCGCTGAGACCTTTCCTCAGTGGGTCGTCAAATGCACCAGGTTGTCCTGGTGCTGGTACCTTTGGCATTTTGCGAGTTTCATGGCCTCGATGTTTATGCTTTGGTTCTGCAGTATTAGCCTCAGTTCTAGCTACCTTTTCTCCCAATTTTGGTCGCCACGCTAAATTGCTGGATGTTGTTGGCACAGTATCCAGCTTAGCCATCGCTTCTGCCCTCTGGGTTTTTACTACAGGCGATTTCGCACCATCGGTATTGTTTGTTGACCCAGGTGTTCCGCAAGTTTTCGATAGAGCTGTTGCTTCGATCTCCAACATTGTTTCTGAACTTTTGGGGGGTGACAACAATACTTTGTTGGTCTTCACAATTGGTGCTTTTGCACCACTTCTGGCTGGTTGACTTCTACTGTCACCAGATTTCTTTACCGTTGCCGGCTTCAAGATGCTCCTGTTACCAGCAGCTTTGCCTCGTTGACCTTCGTCACAGAGCTCATGCTCCATGCGGTCAGCAAGTTCAGTTGCGGAAGAGCTCCGCATATTTTGTAGTTTTAAAATTTTCTTTATATCTTCCATGAGATTCTTGTTAATGGGGAATTCAAATGGTACGCCATAGCAGCGCCCCATGCTATGGTAAGGCCACAGTTACTCTCCGATTCGGCCCGGTTTCAGAGAGGCGCCGTTCATATACAGTCTGACGTAACCCCCCGACTGCAAAACTTATCCAATGGGCACGGTGACGCATGACACCCTGGATTAGGGGGTGGCAGTTCTTGGTCCTACACTCCTCAAAAGCCTGTCTGACAAGGGTGGCCCCGCTGGGAAACTACTATCTCGTAGCTCCCATCAGCATAGCCTTTTGAATCATTGTGAAATCAAGCCCCCGCACCACGTCAAGGTGACTGCCAACGCGAGGGAAGATGAAGAACTAACTGCCAATAATTTTTACAGACAAAAATTATGTATCAAAATTATATATACAAACAACGGAAATAAATTCTCAGGTTCAAAAACTTTTGGAGAACCATTGAACCATGAATAAGTCTGTACAACGTACCACTTTTGTTAGTTCCAAGGAAATGACAGACGGATTTAAAAAATGGAGATTAGTTGTCAACTTCAGGAAGTTAAATGACAAAATTGTAAATTACAAATTTCCTCTAACACGTTTATACGACATTTTGGATAAGTTAGGTAGAGCTAAATATTTTTCGACATTGGACATGACAAGTTCTTTTCACCAAATCGAACTTGACCGTCAATCACGTCCTTACACAGCTTTCTCTACTCCAATGACCATTTGGAGGCTACCAATACACGAGGCTACCTTTCGGTCTGAAAATATCGTCGAATAGCTTTCAACGTAAGCTGACTATATCATTGTCTGGCTTGGAATCTGAAGCTTTCCTTTATGTAGATGATATCGTAGTTTTTGGCTGTAGTCTCAATCACCATAACACTAATCTGATAAAAGTTTTTGATAAATTACGGAAATATAACTTAAAGCTGAACACATATACAACCAAAAAAGGAAATATTTCAATAAATGTGCTACAAAAAAATATACATATGTGAGTATGTAAAGGGTGTATTTTTTAGAGGTTCACAACTTTCAGTTAGTCGACCATCGGAGCGGCTAACGCGAATAACTATGGATAGTTTTCGCACGACGTTTACTCTTAATTACATCCCGTAAAATGGCAAACAGTGCTTTGAAGATGACCCATATCAATCAATTCGGCGTCGTTCTCAGCAGTTGGAGACATGTCCATCCACTTTATGGAAGATTTTATGAAATGATCTTAGTTTACGAGCTTTAAGGATTCAACTTGTACAACAATTAAAGCCAAACAACAATCGTATTCGCCGCCAATTCGGCCAATGGAATGAATCACAAATTTATATTTTTCTTTCATACAAAATTTTGATTTGGTTGAATAGCCACGTAAATAAACAAAATCATCGTATTTTCAGTGAAGATAATCCACATCCCTTGTTTAAACACCATAACATCCACAGAAAATTACTGCTTGGTGCGCTTTATGTGCCGGCGGACTCATTGGTCCATATTTCTGTAAAAACGACGATAAGCAGAATGCTACTGTCAACGGTGAACGGTGAAGAGAAATGATTTCAAGTTTTTTCGTACCTCAATTAGGTGACATTATTCTTGCTGACATATCGTTCCAACAGAGAAACTTTTGATGAATGAATAATATCACATAATGGTCCTGTTAATTGGCCACCAAAATCATGTGATTTAACTTCAATGGATTATTTTCTTTTTGTTCATATAAAGTGACTCGTCTACGCCATAATCCAAAGACAATTGAACACCTGGCGGAATATGACCTCTAATGCTGCGAAAAGTGAATGTAAATCGGATTTCCAGATTGAGCCTAGTACCTACCAGCCATGGCGGCAATGTATCAAAATTATATTTAAACTTTAATGACATAAAATTATCTATACAATAAAGCCAGTTTAATTGATATGAAAAATGGTTTTTTGATTTATTTTAATTTAAAGTTTTGTAACTCTGCAATTCTGTAATGGGTATTTATGCATTAATTGAGGGTAGTTTTTAGAAAAAAAAAGTACACATGAAAGGGTCATTATTCAATGTAAACTTTGCATATTTATCGATTTGAGGCAATATATTTTTTGTTCGTATTGTTCGGCATCTGTTCCAAATTTCGTATCAATATCTTTATTGGTTCAAATGTGAAATTGGCTATTTTAAAGATATCTAATTTTATTGAAAAAAACTTTAATAAATTTGTTTGCGAAATTAAAGTTCTCCTGCAGAAACATAATGTTTAGAAGTGCCTAAAACAGCTACAAGAATGCATGAAAGGTCTTCTGGGTTGACAATCTTGCTGATTGTTAACTTTTAAAAAAAATCAATCAACACCATTTTAAAATATATTTTGTGCTTAAAGTGCATCGAAGCTTTATTGGTTCCAAAAACACAATATTATTTTGGAAAAAGAACGTCAAATGAATATCTGTGAATTAATGCGTTCTGACTGCCTGAAGGAAAGAAAATGCATCATTATTGGTGATGAGTTTTCTGTCTAAGTTACGACCCCAAAACTGACAAAAATGAGGCGAATATCGTGATAATATGTAGTGATAATTATGTTGTGGGTAATTGATGCCAGTGAATCAATATAACATTTACTTTTCAAAATACTTTATTAATCTATATATTAATATATTGAGGTGAATTTTTCGCATAGTTATAGTTCTGTCTTAAAAATACATTAAATTAAATAAAATAAAATATTTATAATAATTCGTTACATCCTGATTTAAATTATATAAGAGACGCTATGTGGTGAATTATGAATTGCAAAAATTGATTAACATACATACATAATTTTTTATATATTTCGAGTGCTGGGCTCTACTAGTTTTTATTAATTCTTTTAATAATAAACAAGATACTATAAGATCGGAAACTTAATATAATAAAAATTCCAATAAAATAGCATTGGAATATAGCGTTTTTTTTTTTTTTTTGCTAAATTTGAAGAACGGTCAACGTTCTCTACCTCCTTTAATGCCTGGTAAAAGTCTATTTTAAATGTAGTTAAGACTGTTGGATTTTCTGTGCCTCTTGCTCGTTTAAATTTTTTTTTTTTAAATCATTATGTATATGGTATTTTTTCTTTAATATTTATTAAAAAACATAAAACTATATTAAATATTTTTTGAGTTCAAAATAATTATTTGTATGCTAATAGCTACTCACATGAAACTTAAAATCCACTTTGACTTTCAGTTTTCAATGTAATTCTTTTTTCTTTTTTTTTTTTTTTATTAGAAATTAACTAAAACACCAGACATACAAAATAAAATATGAACAATAATCTATATATCTGTGGTCAAAAGCAATAACCGCCTAAGTCGGCTTAAGAATGATTTGAGTTATCTATGCTATCAGATTTTACAAAAAACGGTCTATATTTACGTGAAATCCCCATTTCCGTAACACTGTCTAATAAAAAGTTATTAATGAAAACATGCTGACCTAAGTCGGAATGAAGCCCCATTATGTTTATATAAAAATTTATTTTTCTCAAAAGCATGATATTCGACGATTTGGGTTATGTATGCTATCATGTTCGACTGAAAACGCTTTATATTTAAGTGAAATCTCAATTTCTCTGGCACTGTTTATTAAAAAGATATTAATAAAAATATACTGACCTAAGTCGTAATGAAGCCCCATTACATATATATAAAAAGTTATTTTTCTCGAAAGCATGATTTTCGACTTAGGCGATTAATGCTTGTGACCACAGATATATATATATATATATATAAAGAAGTGTACATTTTGATGTCACCACTAACTGCGGACACGGGTAGACCGATTTCAACCAAAATTTTAGGGTACATTAGGCATGGTCTGTAGATGGTTTGTGTGCAGCTTGCACGAAAGCGGCTCAGTGGTACCGGAGATATGACATTTTAAAAAATTTCCCATATACTGCCATACAAATATCAAAAAAAAAAATAGCCGCCATTTTCAATGTAGGGTTTTTTATTGTCATTTGAAAAGTTACCAAACCATGTCAAATGTGAGCTGAACACATGCTTTTCTACCTTTCGCTTGAATTTATTTCATTCATTCCAATATTTTTGTGCATAGTCATTTCATCATTTTAAAAGATATTTCGAGAGCATTTATACACAAAATATTTGGAAGACTATTTGATTCGAATGTGTCCATCACACAAGAAATCATGGTTGGCTGATTTCATTGGAAATGTATAACAAGGCATTGATTGCTAATGAAAATTTGTGCCTTGCGATTGCAGACAAAGCATTATGGTAATTAGGTATGCATTCTACCAATCATCTAATGCATGATTTATTTGATCGAGAATTGTAACGTGAATAACAGTATGATCCCAATGAATTTCAGAAATTTGTGTATTTGAAGGTTCCCAAATTAAATTACCATCAAAAACATGCCTAAGATTGCATGGTGGATTGCATTTTTTGAATGCGCCTGGTGGCACGGGAAAAATGTTATGTTTTGGCATTAAAATACATCAAAATTAATTTACACAAAATTTTTAATTAAAAATCCCACATGCAAAATCTCAAGAAAAAGCAAAAGCTTTGCAGCAAGCGGCAATTATTGGATGAATGTATTTACCATGAATGACCCATAAAAAACGGTTGGAAACATTACACCGTACATCGCAATCAACAAATTTTTGGTGGTGCATTGATATTATTGTCAGTTGATTTTCGTCAAACATTGCCGGTGTTTCCACAATCGACACCGGCGGATAAGATCAGTGCATGCCTGAAGGGTTCTTTTCTGTGGCGACATGTTTTCCAAATTATTGATTTGAGTAGTAGGACAAAAAATATGGCGGGATCCGACTAATGTGCGTGACACCCCCAATACATATTAAATGTGATATATCTGGATAACTGTAATAGTGAAATACATGAGACTTTGCGTGAGCCCAGAACTTATTCACGGTATTAGTCGGTAAGAAAATGGGATTGATCGGAGCATTGAGCGTGGCACCGCCCATACAAAGTAAATATATAATATCATATAACTGGAGTACTGTAAAGGGGAAGCCTTGACACTTTATACGATTTATCAGATATTAATGTGAGCAGTCAAATAAAAAATGGGCAGAATAGGATCAAAGGGCATGGCACTTCCTATACAAAAATATGAAGTACTATGAAAGCAGCAGTCTCGAATCTTTTGACAAGTACATTAATTACCAATGTGAGGAGTCGGGACAATAGCCAAAATCAAAAATCTCTAAAATAAGAAATTGTCAAATGATACTAAAAATTCAAGGGCAATCGTTAAGTGTTGACGGATTTAATTCCATTATGTCCAAGTTTGTCTCCTATAAATAGCTTGCCCCAGAGTAGGAACAAAGAAAAAAATTTTAATTTTTGCGCCGAATGAAAAATAACATATACATATGACATATCAGCAAACATAGAAATAAGAAAACATAAAATAAATAAAATTAAAAGTTTTAATTGTGCAACACAAACTTCGTAGGAAAAATTGATTATGAAGATATACATGTAATGAGTCTCTGTAAGTCGTAGCGAACCATGTCAGGGCATATAAGTATATTATAAGACAAACAAATCAATTTTAATTTTATGTCGAATATTTTTTAAATTAAATTAACCACGAATCTTAAGAAACCACAAACATCTATTTTCAACTTGATCAATAACCGAGTTCTGATAATGTAATTTAGACTCTTGCCCGCATTAATAAATAAAATTCAAAAATAATTTAAATTATGAAACACTTTTATATTTTTTAATTTAGGTACTTGAATAAACTTACTCTCTAAAATAAATTAAAATCTACTTATTCATAGTGATCTGTAAAATATTACGACGCACACTGGACTATTTCACGAGAAGGCGGACAAAAAACCATATTTTTTGATTCGACTGGAATTCTGATGTGCGTTTTTTTTTTATTTCGTAAGTGGTCCCTTAGCCTATAAAACGTAAATATCGACCGATAATAATGGAAGGTTTAAAATACCTTTTTATTTTTAGTTGAATTTTAATACAAAAGTGAAGTGTTAAAATGTTGAAACGTTTTTTATATAATGTCTTATTTTTTCAATTAATTGTATAACTAATACTTTTTAAAAATTTTGTAAGTAAAATTTTGTCATAAAATGCCAAACTGTGGCCCCCGTAAACTTTTTAGTCCTAAATTTCACAAGGGCCAAAGGTTGGCTTTTTTCGAAAGAGCCCGAGATAAAATATAACTTATTAAGCAGCGAACGTAAAAGTTACTTGATATTGGTTCAAGATGGAGAAGTTTCAATGAAAAAGTCATATGTTTTTACTTTAGTTAAAAAATTTTTTATTGTCTTTTTAAATATATCTATATCAATTTTTATTGTAAATTTATAAAATACATAAATTTTTAAATCAAGAAAAATTGTTAACTACATAAATAAGAGTATTACTTATTGTTAGTGTACTGAAAAACTACTTTGGATCAAACAATTTTAGTAAATACTTCCTCTAAATAGCCTTGATTTTCATCTTCTAGAAGTTGTTTAGCTTTTTCGTCTAATTCAATAGAGGGAGTTTTCCATTTTTGTCGAATTTTAGACATATATGGATCTGAAGTGCACAACAAAATAGTGATAAGGTTTTCATTAGTGCAACATCTGAACATTTTTCTTGTGTTGTGCTCGCGAAGGAATCTATAGTCCTTGTTCCATTTTTCTTGCGCTTCTTCAGATAGATCTCCTATAGGAAGCATATTGTTTTGAATTATTTGTTCCCCATGGTACGAAATTTTATGAACTGTGGCATATATCTCCAAGAGTATTTTTCGCTATAAAGTATAGCTGTTTTGTTGGCGTACTCTCCAAATTTTTTTTCATTTATCTTTCTGCTGAATGCTAGAACTTGTAATATGACTTGGAATCGTCTTATTAATTCACGATCTACATCTGTGATAGATGCTGCAGTTTCTAGATCGAAAAAATCTCGTTGCAGTATTTCCATCATTTGGGTTTTCTTCTTCTTGTTGTGGTTGGTCGATTATGAGGCCTAGCTGTAGATATGTTTCTTGAATTTGCTTTTTTTGCTTAATTTTTTCTTAATTTTCTTTGTTTTTTCTCACTGTTTCGCCTAACGGACCAATTTCCAAATCTATCGTATTCTTATCTATTCTGATCGTATTCTAGCATGAAGAGGGGACACTCCAAATTCGTAGGCTTCCTTAAAACTATCGTCTTGTGGCGGGTGTTGGCTTAATTGACTTAATGTGTTTTGGCTCTGTTTCAGTTAGGGCTTGTACAACTTTTCCATCAATCATTGTGAGACACATTTTAAAATTTGCTTCAATGTATTGGTCATCAAATTTGAATATTACTGGTTGAAGTTTTTTAATTTGATTTTTTAATTTTTTAAACTTCTTCAGTTATGACATCTTTCGTTGAATTTTTGAATGCAAATTTTATTGGTATGCAATACTTTATTGAAGAAGGAATTTTATTTTTTCATACATCAATTTCTGTTGTTGCTGTTAAGCGCAATGGAACGAAAGATACCATAAATAAATTAGCATCTGATGAATTTTCGGCACATCGCCATATAGAAATTAAAGTAATGCTGCCATTTAAATTTTTTGTTTTAAATGATCAATGTCAAACGTATTTAGCAATCGTTCTGCAGTATGTTCAAGGAGATTTTGCAATTTATTTCTACTGAATTCCTTATATTGATTCTTGGTCAACTTCAAATCCAAAAATAGGGCGAACGCTTTTTCTGGAGTAAATTTCTTATCTTCAATTGGTGTAGGAATGCTTTTCAAAATCCTCTTTGTCCGTAACAGTTTTTTTACCATTTACCTGCTATTTAAATTTTTTCCCCATAGCTTATTGTTGTCGTACCCAACTTTGGCTCTGAAATCGCCAAAAATGTTTTGTAGCTACTGACAGAATCGAGTCGACTATAAAAATCGCCTTAAACGTTATCATCGTCGGGATCAGTAGGTGCGTAACATTGCAAAATAGATATTTTGCGAAATTTACAATCTTGTAGTAATTATGCATTTGGTAACATAGGCTTGCCAATGCCATATGTTCTGTGAATGGTGTTGCCAATCTTCATTCAACCCAAGAATGTCGATATTGTAAGAAACCTTTTCATTATGAACTTACTCGGTTCTTGATATCTCGGAGAGAAGGCAGAAGTACTCATCCATGGAAGATCATTATTTGATCATTTAATAGCTAAACCTTTAGTTGATATAATAAGCTCTTCTTTTGCTATTTTCTTCGTAAAATATTAGTTCTCAAATGAAATTATCTGATATGATTACCATAATTTTCTAAGTGCCATAATGACATTCCACAAACTGTACAAAGATATGAAGAGTAAACCTACATGTTTACATACATTTGAAATCATTAAAATAGTATCACCTTTACATCTTTACAAATTTACAAATTTTACAAATTACAATACATTCAAAAAAAAAAACAATAAAGTGGCTATCGATAATTTTATTATGGTGTAAATTTTGTTTTAAAGCCAGGCCCATTGAAAAGGAAGATAGTTTATTATCCCTTTCATGTCCGAATTATTTGGTGCGTGGTTAAAATTTTTTAAATATATAACTCAAGTTCCGGCTATTAATGTTTTTGAAAAATACCTATTTAATTGTAACTGTATTGTATCTGTCAAAATAAAAGAGGGTAAACCTTTTTTTATAAGTTTATAACAACTCGTGTCGACTCTACCATTTCCTTTTTCTGTCAGTATAAAAAACAAATAAACTCACGCAAAAAAAATATATACATATGTACAGGTACGATCAACTTTTGTATTCATAACACACAGACGGACGGACAGACATAGTTAACTCGCCTCAAAAAGTGATTTTGAGTCGATCCTCATAATAAAAGATGGGTATAGGTCCAATATTTTTGGTAGCTACAAACATCAGAGCAAACTCGTTACACCCTAACCACATAGTTGGAAACTTTTGTATTCATAAATTTTGTACAAAATATTTGACCTTGGCTCAGAAAAATTGTTCTGGTGCACATGGGCGGAAACTGGCGGGTATACAATGGAGCATAGAAATATAGGGGAGCGTTCGGACTACAGAAGAGTGCAAAAAATTTTTTGATGGTTTTGGTGGGCAGGAGTTATGCTCTATTAAGTAGGAGATTTTTGGGAAATTTTGACCTTTTAAAAAAAAGGTTTTTTTATTTCTAACGTTAATAGCCTGGAAGTTACAAATTTTACAAAATTTATCTTACTTTAAAATCTTTTAAAACAAAAAATTTCACAAGGACATTTTTAATTTTAACAAAATACTGAGAAAATCCATTTTCGAAGACCGTGTTCGCTGTGATAGAGTTAAAATAGAGTCGCAATTTTTTGGCTCCCGAGGTTCCCTGGCATTTACTTTCAAATGTTTAACATAACTTTAAAATTGGTAACTATAAAAAAATGATTTATGACCGCCTTCTCAAAATATGGTCCACAGTGCGACGCCTATTACGAAGAATTTTTTTTTTGCTTATATTTCAAAAATTATTTGAATTTTTCATGAACGTGCAATAACGAAAAATTTTGTATTCGGAGTCGCGGGTTTTTGTAGCGACTCCGACTTAGACTCTGGTACAAACACCGCGAGTCCAACTCCACGGCCCTGGTTTCGAGGATTGACAAAAACGTTTCAAAGAAAAAATAATTATGTTTCATTCTATAACAAAAGTCAATTTTTATTAGAATGCAGTAGTATCTATGCTTATAAATTAATTGTTGGTAGTTTTTTTTTTTAATTGCAAGCGTTAAAGTAGTAATTTAAGGCTCTATTAATTTAAGGCTTTCTTTTGTATATCATCTTCCTGCCACTTTTTTGTAGAAACCATTAGTTTTTAACGAAAAGATCGTTTTTGTTTTTGGTAAAATACAATTTTATATTCACTGTAAATTTGGCGCCATCTTGGAAGAAAAAAAATAAAAGGAAAGTAACTTTTAAATTACTTTGCATAGTTTGTATTTTGGTTCCACAACCTTTGAAAACATCCCGTAGTGCACTTAAAATGTATGTTTTTTTAAGTAAAGTATCTAGTACGCAAATCTATCGATTTTTATTAATATATAGTGGTGATGTTAGGAAATAGGGATAAACCTGTTACACAAAGTACAAATTTTTTCTCACATATGAGATCAACATTGTCATGACCTTCCCACATATATTTATGGAAAGTATGACAAACCTATGCTAATATGATTTGCTAGGAACGTACCGTACAACACACGATAGAACAGTTTCGAAATTTTTTTATGTACCTACATTAACAAATTCTGTGAAAGTCATATAGTCGATCAAGCTGATATTTAAGTCTACGATAAAATACAATGTATTAATTTAGTATGATCTCCATCACCTTCGAATGCAACAAGCTAATTTACGGAATTTTATAATTTTTGGGCATTATGATATCGATGGCAAAATATTTTATCAAACGTTTCATACTTGATGACTAATGACACCGAATTCTCGGGAGTTGATCAATAAAATGTTGGAGTTACTGTTTGTACTCAAGTGAAATTAATTTTTCATAAAATAAGTTCAAAACTGTTGCAAATGAATTTATTTCTTTCTTACTTCCACTTATTCTATTTCTGCTATAATTTAACCGGTTTGTTTTGTAAAAGAGATTACTGACCCAATGTGCAAAGAGTACAACAACTACAAAAGATCTTATTGTTTTGCGATACTACTAAATTATGCCAAATCCTATAAAAGTATTTGTATAAATATTCTAATTTATGTGAATACTAAATCCAGTTCCATAAATAATGATACAAAACAAAAAAAAAAAAACATTAGATCGATGTTTAGTGTTTGATGTGCCAAAACGATACCATACCTGTTGATTTTTTGTATGAACGTTTTTCCAGAACATTTCTAGAGTCTTAGGTTAGTTTTTGTCTCAACGTGTTTTACGATGAAGTATGATGCAAGTTCTATTTTATCTTAAAAGTTTTTGTTTTACATCTTATAGGTAATGTTGGAAACCTAAACGAATTTCGTTACTGGTATGGGTATCGTTTATATTTTCGGTTATATACCGTCACCGTAACGATAATATCGGCAAGTACTGGTATTATGGAATAACTTTAAAAATAATATAAAAAACATATTTTAAAACGTGTTAAATGTTTTAATAGGTTTCATGTTTAGTTAAATATAAGGGTAAAAAGTTCCAAAGCAAATTAATTAAATTTTTGTTACGTAGATAATTTCAGAAAATGACGTGACCTTGAAATAACTTGATGTTTCTAAATGTATACCGATAGTGTTTTACCCCGAGATTTGTTTATGGTTATTGCAAATTATAATTTAGCTAGAAATTGCAATTGCTTGAATATACTGGCATAATAGATATGTTAGAAAAAGCTACACTTTGCACTACTAAGAAGTATAGTCAAGTTGTGACATTATTAAACGCTTTCCATTACAAAATTATGGAGTTTAATTCTGCACAAGAATTACAAATACTCCTATTTTGAGTATATTTTTCGTGTAGTGAAAAATCAATAGAGCTAAAAACTCGATTTGCTATATTGTGCAGTGCTATCCATCCATAAAGCAATATTCATTGTACAAGTATATGGTGGACACAGCAGAAACTGTGCAAATGTCTACTACAAATTTCCTTTTCGCACTTTCATATTGTAGATACAGAATTCTCTCGGGAACGTTATTTCACCATCTTTCAACTTCTTAACCATGAGTTCCAGCTTCTGTGTAATTTTTTATATTTGTGGTTAGCTGTCGTTCCTTCTCGTAGCACAGGTAATATCTGTTGGAAGTCCCTAGCAAGAAGTGCACCACATATTCTGATATCCTCCAGATTGCAAGTTAATGCCAAAATCGAAATTTTGTGAAATTTGATGCATTTATTCCATACCAATAATTTGCACTTCTGTAGTACAAAACGCATTCCTTGCTGATACTGCAGTTTAAGTTTGTGCGAGATAACTTTAAAATATTTGTCAATAATTTACTCAGTAATTAAAAAAATTTTTAGAAATCGCCATGTCACCGGTAGCGTGCTCGCTTATCATGCGGCGGTCGTGCGTTTGATTCCCACCAGAAGCTTTGGTATGTCGCTGCCAAAACTAGCCAAATCCGGCTTATCCCTGGACCCAAAATTAGTATCTGCAGACAAGCCACTCGGCTTCGCGGAACTAGACTTAAAAAAAAAAAATAAAATAAAATGATACTCCCCTTTCCTTATATGGCGCAGTTTACCTCTTTAAAGTTTTGCGGTGCAATCATTAAATATGTTTTTAATGATTTTATTATTTGAATTATAGTTACATATAATCTTAATGGCAAAGATGATATAAAAGCAGAATAGCTAGAGATGGAGTAAAATGCACTTCAGTTAGCTCTATTTGTAGTGTATTTAAGAAATATCTCTGCAGCATTCTGTCCTGTTTCTAGCAGTTGTAAATATCGCCATTGCCTTAACGATCTCTACGATAGTCTTCTTTGTTAAAAAAATGGATTATATCTGAAATACAATTAAGAATTTAGGACCATGTTTAAAAAAACGAGAATGTTTTTGAATAGTTTATTTCAAAAACCAGTCAAGCAACAAAAAATCAAAAATTGAGTTATTTGGAGATAACTGTTTTTTAAATGTAAATGCATCGTTCAATGCAAAAATTATTAAAATTTTGCCCCCATGGAAAGTGCACCAAAATCGAGAAACCTTTGTTTAGTGCAGAAATAAATCAAGTGATAGCGCTTAACTGGTTTCTGTTCTAAATGACAGGATTTTTAATACTGAAGGCCAGTAAAATAGATCATTTCAATATACACAATGTGACCTATCAAGATAATAAATCTTTTAAAAAATGGTGGCCTCGGTCGTACAAAGAAATTACAAATTCTGATGAAACCTCTGGTAGAGCCAATGTATCCAAAGGACATGAGGGGACTTTTAAGATTTTCAACTTAAAAATAGTTTTCTTATAACAAGAACTTGCCAGGAAAAGTAGTTGAGTATGCTAAAAACCCATTCTCCTCCGGCTTTACCCACAGAGATCGCATATCCTTCAGGAAAGGTTTTACTCACAAACAATATTTTATGGTTTATTTTACACTGTGTAATACTAGGCCCTAACCTAATTTTTTTTTCGTCAATGTCATAGGTCCCAATAAATGTAAAAAAAAGATTTCCAACTCTTAAGCCTCACTTGGCTGGATGCGAAGAGTATTATGGCAATATATTTCGATGGCCCACCACGGATAAAGAATGCACTGTAGATCGAGTGTATGATGACAAATAGTCATTCCAAAAAAATATTTATATCTAAGAAATGATATTAAACTCTTTAAAAGAATAATTTACAAAAGTGATGGTTGTTTGGTTCAGGAACCAGTCAAGTGAAAACTTTATATTATTTTTTTTTACATACGTGTTAATATAGACAAAAACAAATTATGTTTATCAAACAGTTACACAAATGGATAACTTTCATGGGAAAAAAATATTAATTTCCTAAAAGAAAAAATTAAGTGTCTAGGAAGTTTTCTTTGATTTAATCAAAATCAATAATTTGTTGCTTGACTTATTTTTGAAATAAACGACTCATTTATTAATTTGGTATATCTTTTCTTTTCGTAATCCGAATGTTTTGCGGTATTGCCATTAATATGGATATGAAACGGTAACGGTTTTGACGATGTTCACGGTTGCTAACGTTGCTTTTAAGAATAGCATACATTGTAACCTGTTTCACTTAGTGAAATATAACAAAGCTTTGATGCCAAATATAAAAAAGCAACAATAAAAAAAAATAAAAGTTAAAAAAAGAATTGTTTTTTCGTTGTTGTTCTGTTTGACTTACTCACTAAAGAGTTTGGCTTCAGTTTGGTAAACAACATTGGAACCAGTTTATCCGGTACATCATTTTATTAACAATATGCTGCCTCATTTAAGCTTCACATCTCTTGTGACTTAAGTTCTTTGTATAGCACACAGTATACAGATATGATTCGAAAATGGGAAACAAAGTTTTTAAGTGGTACAAACTACTGACTGATTACATTTAGTTGAAAATGGAGCTTGCGATTACAGTTGAAATTGTTAATACAGTAGTTTTGACATAGCTGGACATCCCGCCTCAATGTGCAGGCATGAATTATGGTTTCCCTCTTTCGTGTTTTCGAGATTTTAAAATGGCCAAAGTTGGCTTTTGCAGCTTTTTAAGATATTTTCTGACCGTTTTCTATATCACAAAAATTTGACACAACCATTCATTTTTGTGTGTCTTTTTTTATTAATAGTGCGATTGTAAAATACACAAATTTAATAACGCATTTTTCACTCCACTGGCTTTGATTTTGCTTTCCGTAAGAGGCAGCTAAAAGTGATGTTTTATATGTAAACAATTTAAAATGTGCAGGTTTAAAAAGTGCACTTAAAGAAGCAAATTATTATAGAGTTTTGAAAAATTAAAAACAAAACAAAAATTTTGTGTAGTTAAAGACAAAGTGCACTTAAGAAAAAGGCAGTTAAGTAAAAACTAATGTAGTCGCAGTTATTTATAATTACACAAGGGAACAAAACTGAACTTTTTTTGTGTTGATTTGAAATTTATAGCAAATTTTTACTAACTTGAGGTCGCTGATTTCAAATCTGCACTTGGTTTTTTTCTATCAGCTCGACTTTTCGAGATATACCTTTATGTTCAAAATTAAGGCACTTCCGCTACATATATTGGAATAACTTGAAAACGGTTCACCATATTAAATTTAAAAAAAATCCGAAACTCGCAAACAATATTCTCTTAAAGCCGTGCTTACTTTGTTTTTAAATTTTCCAAGTAGTTTTAGAGATATCGTTCAAGTTTTGAAAAAAAAATTAAAATTTTTTTAAAAAAAACATTTTTTTTGTTCTTTAAAAATTCCTAAAAAAAATAAAAATGGGACAAAAATCACAGTTTTGGTCTACAAACAGTTAGATAAATATATTTCGAATAAAATGAGCTTTATTTCATTGCAATCGGTGCACAACTTTTGATTTTGTTCACGATTTACTGAATTGATATAAATCGCGATTTCCATACAAAAATAACATTTTCTAATGTGTAAGTGTTTGTATGTAATAAGTTAGTTTTTTATGATTCTAAGAATTAAAAAAATTAAGTAATAAAAAAAGATTATTTCATTTTTATGGTCAGCTATACTTTTTAATTTAACACAAAAAGAGAATTTTAAAGAAAAATAAAAAATTTTAATACACAAATATTACAATGTAATTACAACTCATCGAAAAATTTTCTTTTATAAGATTTTCTTAAATAAAATTGTTTAGAGGGATTTGTTTTAATACTCCAGCAATAGTCCGCCATCATATGCTTATCCCAGTGACCCTGGTACCGCTCCTCTATAGTGCGGATATCTTGATGGAAACGTTCACCTTGTTCTTCACTGAAGTCTCCAAGATTTTCAGGGAAACAATCCAAATGACTGTGTAGGTAGTGCACCTTAATGCTCATATTACAACCAAGCTGCTTGAAATGTGACAACATGTTATCCACGTGGTCCGAATAGTGCTCACCCTTTTTGTTTCCCAGGAAATTGCGCACTATCCAAACAAATTCATTCCAAGCATTTCTTTCAATATCTGTCATGGAATTACTAAAATTTTCATCATTGATTAATTTTTTGATTTGAGGGCCATCAAAAATGCCAGCTTTCAGTTTCTCCGAACTCAAATTGTTGAACTTTTTACTGATATATATAAACAAACACCGTCCTTGTTGAGAGCTTTGACAAATTGTTTCATAAGTCCTAGCTTGATATGGAGAGGTGGCAGTATTATGCGATCCCTGGGCACAAGTGGTTGATTAACTATATTGTGGTTTCCTGGAACCATAGCTTCCCTCGAAGGCCAGTCTTTCTTACTCCAGTGTTCAGATCTGGCTCTGCTATCCCATAAACAAATGAAACACGGATATTTTGTGTAGCCACCTTGTTGGCCTAGAAGAAAATTCACCATTTTTAGATCCACACAAATTAGCCAGCGGTGTTCGTTGTACTTTATTTTATTTATAACTGAGGCAATTGTAGAATATTCTTTTTTAGCTTTAGTTGAATGTGCAATGGGCAACGAACCCAATTTATTACCGTTATGCAGAAGTACACATTTTAGATTGCGTTTAGAAGAATCTATAAATAGTCGCCAGTCATTTGGATCATACTCCTCTAATCCCATCGCTGTTACTAAACCAGGAACATCTGAACAATAAACAAATTTATCGTCTTCGGAAAAGAATGGAAGTAAGTTTTTTTCTCTGTTACGGTAGTATGAAATTGTTGTTCCTTGGGTTAACAGATTTTTTTGCTTTAATCGAGAAGCAAGAATTTCAGATGCTTTTTTAGAAAGTCCAAGGTCTCTCACTAAATCACTTAGCTCCTCCTGATTAAATTGCTCGCGTTCAGAAGAAATATCTAAATGCAAGTCATCTGATCCAAATTCAGAAATTGGTGAAGGAACATTTTGTCGTAAGTCGTGGAAATTGTGTGTAGATGTAGATGGTTGTGGTTCTGAATCCTCACTAGAGTACAGGACTGGTTGGGTAATAGACAACACGTTAGGATAAATCCATTTAGACCGGTTTGTTTTATTAATGCCTGTTATGTTGACAGCGCAAAAATAACAATTATCATAATGATTCGAAGGTTCCCGCCAGATCATTGGTGTTTTATACTTGAAGTGGGTCCGTTGCTTGTTTGCCCATAACCTTAAATACTCTACACAGTTTTTACATACAGTATTAGGAATCCAGTACTTGTCACGGGTTTCCATGGTAAATCCAAAGTAGTCAAAATAAATTTTTTTAATAAAATCTGACACACTTTTTCTATTTTTTATAAACGTGTATTCGCCACATATGTTACAAAAATAGTTGGGATTGATTTTACAGGTGTTTCTTGACGTAGCCATTGCACAATTTTGAAGTATATATCAAAGTAACACAATTTTCAATAAATAACACACGGGAACAAAATTGAACTTTTTTGTGTTGACTGATTAAATGTTCAATGTAAAATGATTTATATTTTTTGTCGTTATACTTTTCGCTTTCGTAAACACTTGTTGAATGAGAAAAATTGGTTGAATGAACCCATAAAAATACTTAGTAGTTTTTTCCTGAAGTACCAAAAAAAATTATATCCACAATTTTATTGACAGTCACTTATGAATGAACACATGTGTTCAGGGGAATTCCTTTAAAAAATCATCCGTTACCAACGGTAAACCACAAATCAATAAAAACAAATGGACTTTTCTTTTTTCTCTTTAATTGACTGTGAACTGACTAGGTGTCATAAAGGGACAATAAAATTTATAGGCGTTATGAGTTTGCTACCGCAACCATAAAAATGAAATAATCTTTTTTTATTACTTAATTTTTTTAATTCTTAGAATCATAAAAAACTAACTTATTACATACAAACACTTACACATTAGAAAATGTTATTTTTGTGTGGAAATCGCGATTTATATCAATTCAGTAAATCGTGAACAAAATCAAAAGTTGTGCACCGATTGCAATGAAATAAAGCTCATTTTATTCGAAATATATTTAACTAACTGCTTGTAGACCAAGACTGTGATTTTTGTCCCATTTTTATTTTTTAGGAATTTTTAAAGAACAAAAAAAATGTTTTTTTTTTAAAAATTTTAATTTTTTTTTCAAAACTTGAACGATATCTCTAAAACTACTTGGAAAATTTAAAAACAAAGTAAGCACGGCTTTAAGAGAATATTGTTTGCGAGTTTCGGATTTTTTTTTTAATTTAATATGGTGAACCGTTTTCAAGTTATTCCAATATATGTAGCGGAAGTGCCTTAATTTTGAACATAACGGTATATCTCGAAAAGTCGAGCTGATAGAAAAAAACCAAGGGCAGATTTGGATTCAGCGTCCCAAATAACCTTAAAAGCAATATTCAGTTCTTAATCAACAGAACCATTGTTCCCTTGTGTTATCGGACACGCAAACAAAAAGTAAAGTTTTCAATTTCATTTGCTCCAATTTATTTAAATATTTATCAGCCAGTCAAATTTTAAATCAAATTTAAACTCTGATCTAACTGTTATTTAACCGCAATTTTGCTTAAAATATATAGATTATAAACAAGTAATTTTATTTATAAAAACACTTTAGGGTATAGTGACTTTGAGCTGATAAAAATATTTGACCTGAACCCAGCTTTTGCTCACTTTCTGAGACAATTTAGCGATGTCCGAGTTCTTTAAGTTGTTTATCATCTGACACCCAAATCGTGTATGGTTACTATGGAGCATATAAGAAAAAAAAAATAAATATATAAGATAATACAAATTGTGTTATTTTAACTCCATTTCCCCGCCTTAAAAATGAGATTGGGCAGCAACAAAAAATATCGCTTCCTTATTTTTCCGTCCTCTGCAAGATATTCAAGTTTCAGGGAGAAGTGAGGGTTCTGCCCAAGATACATTTGTTGTAAGACTCATACCCGAAATTTTTGCTATATGGCGTAGTAGTTGGTCTAGACCGACTATCATTTTTATACCCTATACCACTATGTGGTTTGGGTATAATGACTTTGTGCTGCTGTTTGTAACAACCAAAAATATTTGACCTAGACCCATCTTTAATTATACCGATCGAATCAGATTCACTTTCTGAGTTGATTTAACAATGTCCGTCCGTCCGTCCGTCCGTCCGTCCGTCCGTCTGTGTGTCCATGTAAAGCTTGTAATCAAACTGCAGGTCGGAAATATGAATATATTTTGATGAAATTTGGTATATAAGCTTTTATCGGCCATGGGATGAACGCTATTGAAATTGGTGAGAATCGGTCCATGTTCAGACCTAGCCCCCATACAAATTACCCCTATGAAATCGAAATAAATTGCCATAAGATCCAAATTGTCATATAGATCTTACTCAAATTGGGTTTGTATGCGTTCATTACATCCATTAATGAGTAGTCCAAAAATGATCCCTTTGGCCCCATATAGAGCTGCTTCCCGGTCTTCACTTAAATCTAATAAAAAACAAAAATATTGCACTGATTCTTCTCAAATTTTGTTTGTATACATTTTTGCAAAATACAAGAGACTTTACCAAACATAATCAGGATCGGTCCATTTTGGGACCTAGTCCCCATATATATATAGCATCCGATGTGAACTTTTTCATATCTGCAGCCAAAAAAAAATAATAAAAATCCCACTTAAATTTGGTTTTTGCTTATTTTCTGTGTCCAGTTAGTTGGGCCTAAGAGATACGGTTTCTAAACGCATGGTATAGGGTATCTTATAGTCTAGACCGACTATAATTTTCTTACTTGTCTTACTTGTTTTATGTTACAGAACCATTGAGTTTATAAATAATAATTTTGCCATATTTTATAATTCATAAAAATTTGTATGACTATATTTGTAACGCGCCGATGAAAAGTTATGAAAATACATAAATTTTTTTTTGCAAAAGTAATTTTTTAAAAAAAGGACTTTAGTTTTCAAGATATAGGCTATTTTTTTCGCCAAAATTTTACGAATGGGGCGTTTCCAAGTCGGGATACAATTTACCATTTCGGTTCCCGCCAAGATGTATTACCAAGACGTCTGAGTGATAATTAATCACGCGCCTACGTACAGCGTTACACAAGCATCCTATCAGCGCGTCAGCGTAACTTTTGAAAACCATTGATGCTCTGTTAGGAGATGTTATAAACGTATTTTAAGTCTGTTAACTTATATAGTTCAATATAAAGGTTCGGTATTTCTGGCCTGCTAATAAAGTAAATCTTTAATTTCTTGCCGAAATTATGTAAAAAATCGGGCAGTTTTTGAGTTTCGTTCATATTTACTGATAAATATGACATGCACAAACATGCTTGCTGATATACTGGATTTTGATTTAGGTTTTGTTACACTGTGCTGTTGTTGTTTTGATTTTATTCTAACCCATGATTTTTTCATTTCGCCTGGTAATGATGTTTACTGATGTTGTTTTGTTTTTGTATGTTATTGCCTTAAAACTATTTGATGTTAAAAAAAAATTTATGGTTTAATGTATGGCTTAAATTGGCTTATAAAACCATAAAATAAAAGTTGAAACTGGCTGCAACATTGTAGGGCGATTGTTAGTCTTCAGTTGTAACATATATTTTCTTGTGTTTTTTTAGGATGGTCTTTCAGCAAACACTACAAGTAACATTGCACTATGGACTGTGAAGCTGTTTTGGTTTTATCAATAAAATCTATCAAGCAGAAACGCTTTTTTTTAAATATATATATAACAATATAAACAATACAAGTCTAAACGCGATTCATCAAAGTTATACCTGATATTATTCTTAAACGCCAGATTATAGAAATTGCGAAAAAAAAAACAAAAATCTTGGATCTTGGACATATTCAGTGCTTCGATTTATTAGCTCTGGGAAATTAACAACTACGTTCTATTCTATATTAAAATATGTTTATAACTTTACTTTAGATAACATTTACTCTGTTTCAGAAGAAATAATTCTATAATTGATATAATGTTATTTATAAGTTTGGTCTCCGAATGACAGTTTTTTTATGGGACAAGTTTTAAAATTTTTTAATAACATTTATATATTGTTTAGACTTTGCTTTATGTTTTTATATATATATTTGTATGTTTTATTTATTTAACAAAGAAGAAATATTAACATAACTTCAGAAAAAACTAACGAAACTTAAAAGTATTCATTTTTATGCTCTTGGCAAAACAATAGAAACCTTTACTATACAATAACACATGGTCTTGGGGGGTAGATGATTCCTACACCGAACGATTGTATTAATTTATTTTACTCCCGAATTGTGTAGCCGTTTTGCGGCCATTTGAATATTCAACTTTTTCGTTAACGTTTTTTAGCAAGATTAATTCTAGTCAGACGATTTTATGGATTTATTCATAGAATATTTCTCACAAATATTCTTTTGCTTACGACCATCACTAATATCATATATTTTTCTGGTTTTCAACTCGTCATAAAACTTTATTCTTGCCATTATTTTATAATAATTGAAAGAAAAACTCAGAATCTATATTTAAATAACGGCTAAGATTTTTTTATAGTTTCTTTCACTCGTTCTTCTATTTTTATTATTTTAATCAACTCTGGTAAAGAAGTTTAAAAGTTTCCACTGTTTCGGCATCTCTAAAAAATATTTCTTTTTCGTTTATCTATTTTTTTTTTTAAATTGTATTTCGTGTAACAAATGTGTTATCTTCCAATATAGAACACACCAAATAGTGATTTCGCAAAAAACATACATAATTTTATTACTAAGCGCGAAATAATTAAAAAACAAAATTGGCAAATTTAGAATTTTGTAAAAGTTTAAAATGTATTGCCACCTACTCCATTTAAGTACAACTTTTTATTTATAATAGGTTCGAAAATTATTCAAATTATAAAGACCAAAAATAATATTATTTTATTTATCAAGCAATAGAACAAACGCTATTGCAATTGGTGAAAATGGGCGCATGTTCAGACCTACTCTCCATTCAAATGAACCCTATGATATCGACTTAACTTGCCATAAAATTCAAATTATCAAATAGATCTCAGTCGAATTGGTTTTTTGTGCGTTTATTACATCCATTAATCCGTAGACCAAAAATAAACCATATAGGACAATTCACTTAAATCTGTCAAAAACAAAAATATTGCACAGATTTTCTCAAAATCGGTTTGTATATGTTGCTGCAAAAAATAAGTGACTTTACCAAATATGGTCAGGATCGGTCCAATTTTCGACGTAGATTTGGTTTATGCTTTTTTCCTAAACCCAATTAGTTTTACCTAAGATAAATTCTTCAAACGCATGGCATAGGGTATCGGTCTATCCCGACTATAAATTTCTTACTTGTTTTCTTAAGAAAATGTACTTTCAAATGAAAATTTACCAGTTTAAAAGTATCAGTTTTCCCCCGTTTCAATATCCGAATTTACAAAAGATTTCGTTTCATTTGATGTTTCTATCCACAAACTAAATTTTATATTCGTTTGTCTAGAAGATACCAAATGAGCCAATATTTGTTTCCAGGATGGAGTCTGCACACCAAATTTTCCTAGATTCATTTATTATAATTTTGCCCTTCTTTGTCTGCTTTTACCGCATGCAGGCTCGAATTTCCAAAATTTGTATCCTTGGCCGATGTTTGTGTTTCTGGTGGAATCTACATGTAAAATTTCATATTCCTAAATTACTTTGTAAAGAAGATACAAGAAGGTGCCCTTTTACATTTACGGGCCCTTTTTACCGCCCTTTACATCCCTATCTCTATTGGAATCCACAAACTATATTTCTTATTCCTACATTCGTTTGTTTAGTAGATACCAAATATACAATTTTTTCCCTTTTTGGCCGTTTTCCCTCCCCTAGACGTTAGAATTAGCAATAAAATCATTATTGATTGATGCCCTCGTATTCAGTGGAGACTGTATAAAAAAGTTCACATATAGATTAATATGTGAAGAAGATGCAGAAAGGTACAATTTTTACCCTTTTTAGCCGTTTTTTCCCATTAAATTTCGAAAAATTTAGTTCTGAACCCACATTTGTTTCTCGGATGAAGTCTACACACCAAATTTTTATTTCTAGATTCATTTGTTACCATTTTCCCCCCTTTTTGTCCGCTTTTACCCCGTTAATGTAAGAATTTTTAAAAATCTGTTCTTAGTGGATCTTCCCGCTGAGAGAGGAACCTACAGTCTAAATTTCAAGCTTCTGGGTCGAATGGTTTGGGCTGGGCAATGATGCTCATCCTCGCAACTCTTTTATATATATAGATTAGAGTGTTTTTCGATTTTTATATTTTGGGATATCATTAATTTTTAGAACGTTTTGCGTCAATAAAAATAATGGCGTTTTTATTTTTAAAAAATTCCAACTCCTTCAATCGCCTCTCGGCCGCTAAAATCGCGAATTTTGGGTACCTTACTTTGTAGAACAAAAACAGCTAAATATACTTAAAACCTGACTTTATGAATCTATTCCACATGAAAAATTAGGCTTATAAGCATTTTTTTTACGCTTTTACAATTCACCTGATAGCCATTAGCGTGGTCCGAAAAAATCGATTTTTTTATTCTTTAATTTTTATTATTTTTTTAATATACACAATTAAAGAGGACTCTTTCGTGAAAAAATGGTATACTATACTTATTTTTGTTACTGGCCGTTAAAAAGTTATTAAGCCTTAAATTTATTTGCAAGTATCAACAACATTTTTTTGTTTTGTAATTTTTATTGCAAAGTACATTTTATTTAATAAAACATTTTATTTATTAGAAACAATAAATAGGAATTATTTAATTAATTGCCCTTTTTTCAATTGCTGATAGAGCTAAACAATTCAAATTATCTCTATTTTTTTACTAACCCATAAGTGTTCAACCGTGAAATTTTACCAACAAGTTGTTCGGTATAAATACTTGTTGATTGAATATTTCTGGAGGTTTCAATTGCATTTAAAACACTTTTCTGGTCTGCCCACTCAGCTGCATTAAAAAGCATAAATGAGATGTTTATTCCAAAACTAACTAGAGTTTTTAAACTCTGAAGAGTTATAAAATCAAACGGCGACTTAGAAAAAAAGGAATCACTATACGTCATCTTGTGCATTGCATCTACTTCAACATTATTAACCACTTGCTCAACTTCTTCGATTTCAATGAAATCTTCTTCGTAATGCATTTGGTCTGTTGTATTAATTAAATTTATAAAATCTTCTGTGTTTTCCTTCACTGACATAGTGGATATTTGATTTTTATCTTCTTCTAAATCACTTGAAAAAAGGCTTATGTTTGGATCAATTTTTATGAGTTGCATTAGTTGACCTTGACTATTAATTCCTAACAACTTAACACGTAGATTTTCTTTTTCTTCCACTGAAATTCTGTCATCAAATATTGAAAATATTGCATTTTCTTCGGTTAAATAATCCATATGACGTAGTTGAGTAGATTTAGCACTACTTGCGATCAAAGGAAAATATTTTCCTTCGATTTGGGAAAATTCATCAAGCTCCGTTAGGAAATCTAAATCATTTTTTGGCGCATATATAGTAGATTCACAAGTAAACCAATACTTTAAATATACAGTTATGAAATATATAAGCATCGACTCGAACTGTTCTACTAAGATTTCCGATATATTAAAAAGCTCTTTAAATAGCAAAATTTTGAAAATGTATATAACCTTAGAGAGCCATCTAGCATGGTGATCTGCTCCACAAGATTTAATTTTGTAATTTGAGTTCGCATTTAAATGCACAAGTGCTAGTTCCGCTACTTCCACGTGATCTGCTCTACGATGATTAATTTTGGTCTGTTTTTCATAAAAATCTATCAATTTTCGAAACTGGGCAAATATCGTTCCAGCACCAACACTTTTCATGACAACAGCTTTGAATGGATTCAAATGTTTTGGGTTTGAATCCAAACTAATGGATTTTTCAAACAATATTGCTGCTCCACTTTTTCTACCGGAATTTGATGCTGTTGTATCATACGAAAGCCCAACAATATTGTGTGTAATTTTTAACTCTTCGCACTGTTTTTTCAATTCATTTGCAATAGTTTGACCTGAACCATCTTCGATGAAATTGCAGGATATTAGCTTTTGCAGTCCATTTGGTGCAGATACGCTGATCACCAATCTTTCCACCATATCGTTCGTGGAAACTTTTGACTTTGCTTCATCAAGCAACCAATTTGGGTCATTGGTTTCATTATCAGATTCTTCGTGCGCTTCTCCAACATCCAGTTCCTTTCCAAGACAAAGTTCTAATTCTAGTTTTGGTGTCGCTCGCTCACGTTCTTGGGTATAAGGAAATGGATCAGAGAGCTGGTCGTAAAATCTTACAATGTATTGTTTTTGAACTAAACTTCTTGGTTTAAAATTCATTTGAACATTCTTAAAGTTTTTGTAAATTTGAATGATTTTATTACGCAGGTAATAACGCTGCTTGGGATATAAATTCAACTTTTGCACATCTTCCTCTATTTCGGATATAACAGTAGAAGCTGTTACGAAAATATTGTGTTTTCCAATAGGATTAAGGATTGTATAAAATCGACGTAAAACGTCTAACTTTGTACACGACCGAATATCTTAGGGAAAAACGTAACTAGTTATATAATTTTATTAAAATAATATATAATGCATTTACCTGGAATCCGTCTAATTCTTTTTTCAGTTATTTTCTTAAGATCACACATTTCATAAAATAATGTTAAAATTACGAATACTTAAAACTCCAAACCTAATTCAATGAAAATTTAAATAATATAAGAATAACAAAATTTTTGAACTCTAACAACTTTTAAAAGTGTTACTTTGTTTATAATTTTTTTAATAAAAAACAAGTATAGTATACCATTTTTCTCAGATAAGAATCCTCTTTAAATGTGTATACGAAAAAATAGTTAAAATGAAAGAATTAAAAAAAATAATTTTTTCCGACCACCCTAATGGCTATCCGGTGCATTATAAAAGGGCAAAAAACTGCTCATAAGCCTAATTTTTTATGTAGAATCGATTCGTGTAGTCAGATTTTAAATATATTTAGATGTTTTTGTTCTACAAAGTAAGGTACCAAAAATTCGCAATATTAGTCGCCGAGAGGCGATTGAAGGAGTTGGAATTTAAAAAAAACAAAAACACCATTATTTTTATTGGCGCAAAAACCTTCTAAAAAGTAATGATATCAAAAAAATCAAAAACAAAAACCAAAAAAAAAAAAAAAAAACTCTAATATAGATATATCACAATTATTTTTGTTGCCTTATTTTCAAAAAAATTGTAAATTAAATACTGTTTATTTATTAAATATCACATTTTACCGATCCTGCGCTTCAATTATAAGACTCTTATGCCGTTTTCTTTTTTGACAAAAAATGTCGCCCTTTTTTCGAAAAGTGTATTTTTTTATATATTCTGAATTAAGAGCAACCTTATCTTATATATCAATCGAAAGGTCTCAAAGTCGAGCCCTCATAAATCACAAAAAATTCGAGCCATTGACGTCTTTCAGGTCATAGTGGGAGAATATTTCGCCATTGTTCCCCTTTTTGAATATTTTCACCCTATGGGGTTTTTCACAGAAGTGCACTTGTGCGGAAAGCTATCTGTCTGTCATCGACTGGGATGGCAAGAAGCGATTCCTCTGTTTGAAATTCTCAAACAGCTCACTACATCCGGTCTTATACCAAGTATCCCCTGGTAATGCCTTTCAGACACCTGTCTGGCGGCAGCTAGAGTGAGAAGGCACACAGTTTAGTAACCTGAATGGCATTCCAAAACCGATGCGTCTCAGGTAATTAGGTGCAATCCACTGAAACTCAACTGTCCTTTACCTGCCTAGAGGTTGTTGGCAGCCCCAACACTAGGATCGGATGGGAGGCCTAATCAGTCAATCAATCCTAAACACTAATGATTACTGAAACCACAACAAATAATTACCAACGGATCCCCAAGATGACGACTTTTAGCATGAAAAAAATGACACGAATAGGAACATGGAACGTACGCACACTCCTAGATACATCTAAACTGGCCCAAGTATGCAGAGAATTTGCCAACTACAACCTGCTACTTTTAGGATTGTGCGAAACCAGATGGCCAGAAGCAGGAGAATTCAATACCTCCGAAAACCTTACTTTTTTATACTCCGGTAAGCCGCCGAACGAGCCAAGGTCGAGCGGAGTCGGATTACTCTTATCCAAGGAAGCCCGTAGTGCACTGATCAACTGGAAACCATATGGTGACAGAATAATCACAGCCAGATTCCGCACTAGGGCTAGAAACCTTACCTGCGTGCAGTGCAATGCACCAACAGAAACATCTGAATCTTCGGATAAGGAAAATTTTTACAGCCACCTGAACAGAGTGCTGTCATTAATACCGCGATGTGATATCGTGATACTCATGGGTGATTTCAACGCACAGATTGGAGCAGACAACACTGGAAGAAAAACCATAATGGGGCAGCATGGCATCGGTAGAATGACGGAAAACGGAGAGCTTTTTACGGAAATATGTAGCAACAACAATCTCGTGATCGGAGGCACCATATCTCCCCACAAAACTAGCCACAAAGTAACGTGGGTATCGCCAGACAGAGTGACCGAAAACCAAATCGACCATATTGCTATAAGCAAATCATGGCGCAGGACTCTTCTGGACGTACGTTCCAAACGCGGTGCAGACTGTTCAACAGACCATCATCTTGTAATTGGAAATATTCGCCTAAAGGTAGCTGCTATCCGTAAACCACCATCCGCTGAACGAAAATATGACGTACGCAAACTGAAAAACGTTCAAATCTGTCACAAGTACGTGGACGAACTAAAAGGGGCCTTGTTATACACACACCCGGTGATAGAGTGGCAAAACATAAATAATAACTTCAACGATACTGCCAGAGAACATATCGGTTACAAGACCCCCAAAAGAGCACAGTGGATGTCTGATGATACCTGGAAGTTAATTTTGGAAAGAAAGGAAATAAAGGCAAAACAAAATATAGCTAGAACACGCGGTGCAAAAGATAACAGTAGGTGAAGCCTACAGGCGTCACGATTTGCTAGTGAAGCGGAGTGCTAGAAGTGACAAGAGAAGATGGCTTGAGGAACTTGCGCGTAATGCCCAAAAAGCATCTGAAGAGCATAGGTCCAAGGATCTTTACGCAATCACCAAAAAACTCACAGGTAAAAATTTCCTGAATACAAAACCACTAAAGAACAGTGAGGGAGAGCTATCAACATTCAAAAATGAACAATTGGAAAAATGGAGACGTCATTATTCCTCAAAGCTTTCAAACGCTCCATCCAACATCTCAACTGAATGCCCCGACATTTCAGAAGTTATAAACGCTGTTACTGCTTTGAAGGCAAACAAGCTTAAAGCTGATCCCCAACTAACAGCGAACATTCTGATACCCCTCATCGAGAACTTTTGGCTCACACTCGAACTCGATTCAAAACTTAAAGAAGGTATCATTGTCAACATACCAAAGAAAGGCAACCTTACCGATTGCAGGAACTGGAGAGGTATCACAATTCTTAATGCAGTAAATAAGATTTTAGCGCACATTATCAACAAAAGAATATCAGATGCTGTAATGGATGACATCAGGCTTGAGCAGGCTGGCTTTCGTCCACAAAAGTTTTGTCTTGACCATATAAATACTTTGCGAATAATTATTGAGCAGTCCGCCGAGTGGCAGTCCACCTTTACATGATCTTTATAGATTTTGAGAAAGCATTCGACACCCTGAGCCACGATGCGATATGGAGTGCTCTTGTGTGTAAAGGTGTTCCACCAAAGATTGTCAAGCTTACTCAAGCTCTGTATAAGGATGTTAGATGTCGTGTTGTCCATGACAACGCACTAAGCAACAGTTTTAACGTTGTAACCGAAGTGCGCCAGGGATGTATACTATCCCTTCTTCTCTTTAACATCGTCCTAGACGTCATAGTGCGCAATGCTGCTCAGGACAGCAGAGGTATACGATGGGGACTCACGCAACATCTAGAGAGTCTGGAGTACGCAGATGATATTTGTCTTCTGTCTCACAGCTATCGGCATATGTCAGCTAAACTTAAGTCTCTTGAAACCGAAGCTGCAAAAGCTAGTCTAAAAATAAATATTAAAAAGAGTAAGGTAATGCGCTGCAAATGTTAAAGGCCAACCAGTCATACGGTATGCTCCGCCCTGTATGGAAATCTACTGCTATCTCAAAGCACACTAAAATCAGCGTTTTCAATTCGTGCGTCAAATCGGTGCTCCTTTACGGTTGTGAGTCATGGAACACAACATCTCGTGAAATAAACGCCATACAGGTGTTTGTTAACCGCTGTCTATGAAGGATCCTCAAGATATTCTGGCCAAACACCATATCAAACACTCAACTATGGTCACAAACAAATCAAAGTCCAATCAACATCGAGATCCTTAAGCGAAAATGGCGCTGGATTGGTCACGCACTCCGTAGACCACAAGGCGACCCTACTAAAACTGCTATTGACTGGAATCCCCATGGAAATACACCTAGAGTTGGACGCCCGTCGCACTCCTGGAGGCGTCAACTCGAAGCTGAAGTAATCCAAAGTGGGCTAAGCTGGAGGGATATCAAACACCTAGCATCAAATATGACCGAATGGAAGGAGTTCGTTGTGGCCCTTTGTTCCTTATAGGAACCACAGGACATAATATATGACTTCCAAGAGGATAATAATCAAATTTTTTTTTGTATTTATGAACACAGCACTTTGAGACCTTTCGATTGACATATAACACAAGGTTGCTCTTAATTCAGAATATATAAAAAAATACACTTTTCCAAAAGAGGGCAAAAAAAGGGCGACATTTTTTGTCAGAAAAGAAAACGGCATTAGTCAGTCTTGTTGTGCAGGAAACCAAATAAATAAATATTTATATTAAATGTGATGTTTCCGAAATAAAATTTAGTATATTTCATAATTTTAATCTGTATAATATATATCATCATACTTGGTAATTATTGTTTGATTTCCTCCAAACCATTGTGCAGAGGGTATAGTTATATCAGTTTGTCATTCCATTTGTAACTCATCGAAATAATTTCTGAAGACCTATATATTTTTTTGAAGAAAATTTTATTTAATGATTAGCGTCTCTCTGTGCAAATCGCGATTATCCCCTCAATAACAATAATTTAAGAATAAAAATATAATTTTTTGAATGAGTTTTTGTTGATTACTGCAGCTATCAGTAATATTTTAAACAGACAGAATGTCTTTCTTAGTCCCTTTAACGATGTCCACCCATCCAACTGTCAGTACAAGTAAACCTAGTACGCAAATATATATTTGGTTGAAATTTTGTTTATGAGCTTTTATCGGTCAATTTCACATACAATTTGTTTATGTTTATAAGTTATTTATGTTGACTTACAACTTGAGGATGTTTCAAAGTTCTTAGTATAGGTTGTATTACTTCTTTTTTTGTGTGTATATATTTATTTATTTATATATCTATTTAGTCTATGTAATAATTTGTACAGACTACTTAAAGTATATATTGATAAATATAATTAACCATTAAACACTTTTCATAATCAATTTTTTAATGTTTATTTTGTTGCATTAGGGATATTATAATATCTTTTCTCACAATATCCAAAGTTTTATTAAAATCGGTAAACTGTATCCGTTAACTTAATATTAAACTCATCACAATTTCTGCGAAATAGATCAAAAATTAGCACATAATTATAAGCATATAATTATATTATAATATGCAATAATATTTGATAGTTAGAAAGTTCTAAGTCCTTGATGATCGAAAAGGAATATTTGTATTTATTTTGTTGATAAGAAATTCGGATTTAAGACTAACATTTAGCATATGTCTGCGTCTTTTCAATGTAGGAAGTTTAATTAGAGCCACACGATTTTCATAAGATGGCGGCCTCATATTACGATCTCAGTCCAAACTACGAAGATAAAATCACAAAAATTGTATCTGAAAACTCTTTCGCCCACCTTTTTAAGGAACCAAAGTACAGTAGTAGCTTTGCTTATTGTTAGCGAAATATTACTTCTAAAGTCTAATTTTTTATCCAGAAGTACACGTAGGTCCACTAAATCAAGCACGACATTATTCATGCTATACAGACCATTAATTGGAATTAATGTTAAAAAATCATGTATTTGCATTTTTGCCATTTAGGTTCATTAGATTAACCTTTTCTGACATTAAAGTGAACTAATTGAGATAAAAATCTGAAAATTTTAGTGTTAGTTAATTTGGGGGTGTTGAGCATGAATCTGAAGTCTGGCTGCAATGTGTTGCCCAACATATTGGGCAAAGTTACTCAGGGGACATAATTCTTGTAAGTAAATTATAAGTCCACAAGTATAATTAAATAAGACAAAAGTATTCAAAACATTTATTTTGAGTGATAGTTTGCAAAACCATTGCTTCCGCAAACAGTGAAAGAAATTTTTAGAACAACCGGCCAGTTTACAGCGATCTGAGTTGGTATTTTCTAAAAATTCTGGTAAGCGGTTGTGACTATCATGTCTTACTTGTTTCGTGGGAGCACCTTGATTTGATTTTTTGGGTTTGAGTAAATATCGCAATGGTTCAGGAGAAATCGGTGATATGCAGCTTTCAGGTGTAGGTGGATATGAAGGGGTTCGAGATGGCCTTCTTTTACGAGGTATATCAATATCATTAGCTTTTTTCTGTAATTTAATCAAAAACTTAGGGAATCTAAATATCTTTTTTTGGAATTTACACGCTTTTTATATTCCATCTACGAAGCTGCAAGCGCCAAATCAACAAAATGTATTATTACGTGTATGGTCCATTTTAAAGTACGCGTCTTGATTCTATAGTATTATAGCATTTGATCTAGGAGGTCCACTCCACCCATAATTTTATTGTATAAACGCACAGCTTCAGGATGGTTTTCTGCTACACATTTTGATGTTTTCGCCATATCTGAAGTTCGAAGCTTAGACTTACAATCGTGTCAAACCACCAGAGAATTGAATAAAAAAAATTTATAAACTCGTTCAGAAATAAACAACAAATAGGAAGAGTTCTAAAACCAACCTTGTAAATATCAATTTTCCGTTCTCACTATAGCATTCTGAAGTAGAACAAAGAATCATATATAGATGAGGATGTGCAAACTGCAATTGGATCATGAAAGCAAGAGTGGCAGATCTCATAATATTAAAATTTTATGATCATGCATGTACGATATAAAAATTTGTATAAAGAATTTTAAGATCCAAATTTTTACTTTGCACAACATACACACACAAACACATTGTTACGCAAAATATGTTCACATTGCTAAAAAGCAAGATCGTTAAAAAAAAACATTCTTCACTTGACAAAACGCACACATTGTTATGAAGCAAGAACATAAAAACCCAGTTAGCATTTAATGAAATTATGACACGGTTTTATTACTCGATCTTCAAATGAGATTGTTAAAACAAGCTTTCAGATACTGACTGGGTATACACACATTGGCACACACCCAGTTGGCAAAATCGTCGTAAATGACATTGTCTTTAACGATTCCTTTAAGACATTTTATAATTTGTCACGCACGACAATTGTCGATGAAGTTTTCTATTACGACGATATAACAGATATTGTCGTTAACGTCCACCTGGGAGACAAATTACTCAGAAGGTCGTGTATCATATCCCGTTGGTCCGTTGATGACAATATGAGCGACAATGTCTTTTACTTGTCATACACCGAACTTTATTAACGACAATTTAAGCAATAACGGCTATGAATCTTTCGTGCAGAGATTTAATTAAAATTTAATTATACCATGCGTTTAGAGACCCTATCTCTCAGGCCCAACTAACTGGATACAGAAAATAAGCAAAAACCAAATTTGAGTGGGATTTTTATTAATTTATTCGGCTGCAGATATGAAAAAGTTCATATCGGATGCTATATCTATATGGGGACTAGGCCCAAAAATGGACCGATCCTGACCGTGTTTGGTAAAGTTTCTTGTATTTTGAAAAACTATATACAAACAAAATTTGAGAAGAATCAGTGCAATATTTTTCTTTTTTGATAGATTTAAGTGAAGATCGGGAAGCAGCTCTATATAGGGCCTATGACTAAGAGTTGTCCAATAGGGATCATTTTTGGACTACTGATTAATGGATGTAATAGATAAATACATACCCAATTTGACTAAGATTTGTATGATAATTTGGATCTTATGGCAATATATGTTGATTTCATAGGGGTCATTTGTATGGGGGCTAGGTCTGAACATGGACCGATTCTCACCAATTTCAATAGTGTTCATCCCATGGCCGATAAAAGATAAAATACCAAATTTAATCAAAATATATTCATAGTTGCGACCTTCAGTTTGATTAAAAGCTTTACATGGACACACAGACGGACGGACATCGTTAAATCGAATCAGATAGTGATTCTGATTCGATCGGTATAATTAAAGATGGGTGTAGGTCAAATATATTTGGTTGTTACAAACAGCAGCACAAAGTCATTATACCCAAACCACATAGTGGTATAGGGTATAAAAACAATGATGCTTAAAAATAATTAATTACGATTTGAAAAATTTCATTATTATACCCTATACCACTATGTGGTTTGGGTATAATGACTTTGTGCTGCTGTTTGTAACTACCAAAAATATTTGACCTAGACCCATCTTTAATTATACCGATCGAATCAGAATCACTTTCTGAGTTGATTTAACAATGTCCGTCCGTCCGTCCGTCCGTCCGTCTGTGTGTCCATGTAAACATTGTAATCAAACTGCAGGTCGCAAAAATGAATATATTTTGATAAAATTTGGTATCTGAGCTTTTATCGGCCATGGGATGAACGCTGTTGAAATTGGTGAGAATCGGTCCATGTTCAGACCTAGCCCCCATACAAATTACCCCTATGAAATCGACATAAACTGTCATAAGATCCAAATTGTCATATAGATCTTACTCAAATTGGGTTTATATGCGTTCATTACATCCATTAATGAGTAGTCCAAAAATGAACCCTTTGGCCCCATATAGAGCTGCTTCCCGATCTTCACTTAAATCTATTAAAAAACAAAAATATTGCACTGATTCTTCTCAAATTTTGTTTGTATATATTTTTGCAAAATACAAGAGACTTTACCAAACATGATCAGGATCGGTCCATTTTTGGACCTAGTCCCTATATAGATATAGTATCCGATATGAACTTTTTCATATCTGCAGCCAAAAAAATTAATAAAAATTCGACTCAAAGTTGGTTTTTGCTTATTTTCTATGTCCAGTTAGTTGGGCCTAAGAGATAGGGTTTCTAAACGCATGGTATAGGGTATCGTATAGTCGGTCTAGACCGACTATAATTTTCTTACTTTTTTTTTTACTAGAGTAGAAAACCCCTAAGTACTTCATAGAACGCCAATGAAATTCATTATTTAACATAGCCGGCATCATAATAATACTCAAAGTTTGATCCCTATAAGCCTGTTTTGAGGCCTCAGAAGTCACGCGATAATACAAAAAAAAAAAAAAATAAATCGAATGATCCTTGGCCCAAATTATTAATATTAAAAAAATGAAATTTTAAAATAATTTTATTTAATAAAAAAAAAAAAAACAATAATTATAAAAACAGGTAAGAAACTAAAATTTTTAATTTTTTATTTTAGTTTTTAATTTTTAATTTTTAAATTTTAATTTTTAATTTTTAATTTTTAATTTTTAATTTTTAATTTTTAATTTTTAATTTTTAATTTTTAATTTTTAATTTTTAATTTTTAATTTTTAATTTTTAATTTTTAATTTTTAATTTTTAATTTTGAATTTTTAATTTTTAATTTTTAATTTTTAATTTTTAATTTTTAATTTTTAATTTTTAATTTTTAATTTTTAATTTTTAATTTTTAATTTTTAATTTTTAATTTTTAATTTTTAATTTTTAATTTTTAATTTTTAATTTTTTAATTTTTAATTTTTAATTTTTAATTTTTAATTTTTAATTTTTAATTTTAATTTTTAATTTTTAATTTTAATTTTTAATTTTTAATTTTTAATTTTAATTTTTAATTTTTAATTTTTAATTTTTAATATTTAATATTTAATTTTTAAGTTTTAATTTTTAATTTTTAATTTTTAATTTTTAATTTTTAATTTTTAATTTTTAATTTTTAATTTTTAATTTTTAATTTTTAATTTTTAATTTTTAATTTTTAATTTTTAATTTTTAATTTTTAATTTTTAATTTTTAATTTTTAATTTTTAATTTTTAATTTTTAATTTTAATTTTTAATTTTTAATTTTTAATTTTTAATTTTTAATTTTTAATTTTTAATTTTTAATTTTTAATTTTTAATTTTTAATTTTTAATTTTTAATTTTTAATTTTTAATTTTTAATTTTTAATTTTTAATTTTTAATTTTTAATTTTTAATTTTTAATTTTTAATTTTTAATTTTTAATTTTTAATTCTTAATTCTTAATTTTTAATTTTTAATTTTTAATTTTTAATTTTTAATTTTTAATTTTTAATTTTTTAATTTTTAATTTTTAATTTTTAATTTTTAATTTTTAATTTTTAATTTTTAATTTTTAATTTTTAATTTTTAATTTTTAATTTTTAATTTTTAATTTTTAATTTTTAATTTTTAATTTTTAATTTTTAATTTTTAATTTTTAATTTTTAATTTTTAATTTTTAATTTTTAATTTTTAATTTTTAATTTTTAATTTTTAATTTTTAATTTTTAATTTTTAATTTTTAATTTTTAATTTTTAATTTTTAATTTTTAATTTTTAATTTTTAATTTTTAATTTTTAATTTTTAATTTTTAATTTTTAATTTTTAATTTTTAATTTTTAATTTTTAATTTTTAATTTTTAATTTTTAATTTTTAATTTTTAATTTTTAATTTTAATTTTTAACTTTTAATTTTTAATTTTTAATTTTTAATTTTTAATTTTTAATTTTTAATTTTTAATTTTTAATTTTTAATTTTTAATTTTTAATTTTTAATTTTTAATTTTTAATTTTTAATTTTTAATTTTTAATTGTTAATTTTTAATTTTTAATTTTTAATTTTTAATTCTTAATTTGTAATTTTTAATTTTTAATTTTTAATTTTTAATTTTTAATTTTTAATTTTTAATTTTTAATTTTTAATTTTTAATTTTTAATTAATATTAATATTAATTTAATAAATTTAATTTTTAATTTTTATCTTTTAATTTTTAATTTTTAATTTTTAATTTTTAATTTTTAATTTTTAATTTTTAATTTTTAATTTTTAATTTTTAATTTTTAATTTTTAATTTTAATTTTTAATATTTAATATTTAATTTTTAATTTTTAATTTTTAATTTTTAATTTTTAATTTTTAATTTTTAATTTTTAATTTTTAATTTTTAATTTTTAATTTTTAATTTTTAATTTTTAATTTTTAATTTTTAATTTTTAATTTTTAATTTTTAATTTTTAATTTTTAATTTTTAATTTTTAATTTTTAATTTTTAATTTTTAATTTTTAATTTTTAATTTTTAATTTTTAATTTTAATTTTTAATTTTTAATTCTTAATTTTTAATTTTTAATTTTTAATTTTTAATTTTTAATTTTTAATTTTTAATTTTTAATTTTTAATTTTTAATTTTTAATTTTTAATTTTTAATTTTTAATTTTTAATTTTTAATTTTTAATTTTTAATTTTTAATTTTTAATTTTTAATTTTTAATTTTTAATTTTTAATTTTTAATTTTTAATTTTTAATTTTTAATTTTTAATTTTTAATTTTTAATTTTTAATTTTTAATTTTTAATTTTTAATTTTTAATTTTTAATTTTTAATTTTTAATTTTTAATTTTTAACTTTTAATTTTAATTTTTAATTTTTAATTTTTAATTTTTAATTTTTAATTTTTAATTTTTAATTTTTAATTTTTAATTTTTAATTTTTAATTTTTAATTTTTAATTTTTAATTTTTAATTTTTAATTTTTAATTTTTAATTTTAATTTTTAATTTTTAATTGTTAATTTTTAATTTTTAATTTTTAATTTTTAATTTTTAATTCTTAATTTGTAATTTGTAATTTTTAATTTTTAATTTTTAATTTTTAATTTTTAATTTTTTAATTAATATTAATATTAATTTAATAAATTTAATTTTTAATTTTTATCTTTTAATTTTTAATTTTTAATTTTTAATTTTTAATTTTTAATTTTTAATTTTTAATTTTTAAATTTTTAATTTTTAATTTTTAATTTTTAATTTTTAATTTTTAATTTTTAATTTTTAATTTTTAATTTTTAATTTTTAATTTTTAATTTTTAATTTTTAATTTTTAATTTTTAATTTTTAATTTTTAATTTTTAATTTTTAATTTTTAATTTTTAATTTTTAATTTTTAATTTTAATTTTTAATTTTTAATTTTAATTTTTTAATTTTTAATTTTTAATTTTTAATTTTTAATTTTTAATTTTAATTTTTAATTTTTAATTTTTAATTTTTAATTTTTAATTTTTAATTTTTAATTTTTATTTTTAATTTTTAATTTTTGATTTTTAATTTTTAATTTTTAATTTTTATTTTTAATTTTTAATTTTTAATTTTTAATTTTTTTTATATTTTTTTCATTTTTAATTTCTAATTTTTAATTTTTAGTTTTTAATTTTTAATTTTTAATTCTTAATTTTTAAATTTTAATTTTTAATTTTTAATTTTTAATTTTAATTTTTAATTTTAATTTTTAATTTTAATTTTTAATTTTTAATTTTTAATTTTTAATTTTTAATTTTTAATTTTTAATTTTTAATTTTAATTTTTAATTTTTAATTTTTAATTTTTAATTTTTAATTTTTAATTTTTAATTTTTAATTTTTAATTTTTAATTTTAATTTTTAATTTTAATTTTTAATTTTTAATTTTTAATTTTTAATTTTTAATTTTTAATTTTTAATTTTTAATTTTTATTTTTTAATTTTTAATTTTTAATTTTTAATTTTTAATTTTTAATTTTTAATTTTTAATTTTTAATTTTTAATTTTTAATTTTTAATTTTAATTTTTAATTTTTAATTTTTAATTTTTAATTTTTAATTTTTAATTTTTAATTTTTAATTTTTAATTTTTAATTTTAATTTTTAATTTTTAATTTTTAATTTTTAATTTTTAATTTTTAATTTTTAATTTTTAATTTTTAATTTTTAATTTTTAATTTTTAATTTTTAATTTTTAATTTTTAATTTTTAATTTTTAATTTTTAATTTTTAATTTTTAATTTTTAATTTTTAATTTTCAATTTTTAATTTTTAATTTTTAATTTTTAATTTTTAATTTTTAATTTTTAATTTTTAATTTCTAATTTTTAATTTTTAATTTTTAATTTTTAATTTTTAATTCTTAATTTTTAATTTTTAATTTTTAATTTTTAATTTTTAATTTTTAATTTTTAATTTTTAATTTTAATTTTTAATTTTTAATTTTTAATTTTTAATTTTTAATTTTTAATTTTTAATTTTTAATTTTTAATTTTTTATTTTTAATTTTTAATTTTTAATTTTTAATTTTTAATTTTTAATTTTTAATTTTTAATTTTTAATTTTTAATTTTTAATTTTTAATTTTTAATTTTTAATTTTTAATTTTTAATTTTTAATTTTTAATTTTTAATTTTTAATTGTTAATTTTTAATTTTTAATTTTTAATTTTTAATTTTTAATTTTTAATTTTTAATTTTTAATTTTTAATTTTTAATTTTTAATTTTTAATTTTTAATTTTTAATTTTTAATTTTTAATTTTTAATTTTTAATTTTTAATTTTTAATTTTTAATTTTAATTTTTAATTTTTAATTTTTAATTTTTAATTTTTAATTTTTAATTTTTAATTTTTAATTTTTAATTTTTAATTTTTAATTTTTAATTTTTAATTTTTAATTTTTAATTTTTAATTTTTAATTTTTAATTTTTAATTTTTAATTTTTAATTTTTAATTTTTAATTTTTAATTTTTAATTTTTAATTTTTAATTTTTAATTTTTAATTTTTAATTTTTAATTTTTTAATTTTTAATTTTTAATTTTTAATTTTTAATTTTTAATTTTTAATTTTTAATTTTTAATTTTTAATTTTTAATTTTTAATTTTTAATTTTTAATTTTTAATTTTTAATTTTTAATTTTTAATTTTAAATTTTTAATTTTAAATTTTTAATTTTTAATTTTTAATTTTTCATTTGCCATTTTTCATTTTCCATTTGCATTTTTCATTTTCCATTTTTCATTTTTCATTTTTCATTTTCCATTTTTAATTTTTCATTTCCCATGTTCCATTTTTCATTTTTCATTTTTCATTTTTAATTTTTCATTCTCCATTTTCCATTTTACATTTTTGATTTACCATTTTTCATTTTTCGTTTTTAGTTTTTAATTTTTCATTTTCCATTTTTAATTTTTAATTTTTAATTTTTAATTTTTAATTTATAATTTTTAATTTTTTATTTTTAATTTTTAATTTTTAATTTTTAGTTTTTAATTTTTAATTTTTAATTTTTAATTTTTAATTTTTAATTTTTAATTTTTAATTTTTAATTTTTAATTTTTAATTTTTAATTTTTAATTTTTAATTTTTATTTTTTAATTTTTAATTTTTAATTTTTAATTTTTAATTCTTAGTTTTTAATTTTTAATTTTTAATTTTTAATTTTTTAATTTTTAATATTTAATTTTTAATTTTTAATTTTTAATTTTTAATTTTTAATTTTTAATTTTTAATTTTTAATTTTTAATTTTTAATTTTTAATTTTTAATTTTTAATTTTTAATTTTTAATTGTTAATTTTATTTTTTAATTCTTAATTTTTAATTTTTAATTTTTAATTTTTAATTTTTAATTTTTAATTTTTAATTTTTAATTTTTAATTTTTAATTTTTAATTTTTAATTTTTAATTTTTAATTTTTAATTTTTAATTTTTAATTTTTAATTTTTAATTTTTTAATTTTTAATTTTTAATTTTTAATTTTTAATTTTTAATTTTAAATTTTTAATTTTAAATTTTAAATTTTTAATTTTTAATTTTTAATTTTTAATTTTTAATTTTTAATTTTTAATTTTTCATTTGCCATTTTTCATTTTCCATTTGCCATTTTTCATTTTTCATTTTTCATTTTCCATTTTTAATTTTTCATTTCCCATGTTCCATTTTTCATTTTTCATTTTTCATTTTTATACCCTATACCACTATGTGGTTTGGGTATAATGACTTTGTGCTGCTGTTTGTAACAACCAAAAATATTTGACCTAGACCCATCTTTAATTATACCGATCGAATCAGAATCACTTTCTGAGTTGATTTAACAATGTCCGTCCGTCCGTCCGTCCGTCCGTCCGTCTGTGTGTCCATGTAAAGCTTGTAATCAAACTGCAGGTCGCAAATATGAATATATTTTGATAAAATTTGGAATATAAGCTTTTATCGGCCATGGGATGAACGCTATTGAAATTGGTGAGAATCGGTCCATGTTCAGACCTAGCCCCCATACAAATTACCCATATGAAATCGACATAAATTGCCATAAGATCCAAATTGTCATATAGATCTTACTCAAATTGGGTTTGTATGCGTTCATTACATCCACTAATGAGTAGTCCAAAAATGATCCCTTTGACCCCATATAGAGCTGCTTCCCGATCTTCAATTAAATCTATTAAAAAACAAAAATATTGCACTGATTCTTCTCAAATTTTGTTTGTACATATTTTTGCAAAATACAAGAGACTTTACCAAACATGATCAGGATCAGTCCATTTTTGGACCTAGTCCCTTTATAGATATAGCATCCGATATGAACTTTTTCATATCTGCAGCCAAAAAAATTAATAAAAATCCCACTCAAATTTGGTTTTTGCTTATTTTCAATGTCCAGTTAGTTGGGCCTAAGAGATAGGGTTTCTAAACGCATGGTATAGGGTATCGTATAGTCGGTCTAGACCGACTATAATTTTCTTACTTGTTAATTTTTCATTCTCCATTTTCCATTTTACATTTTTGATTTACCATTTTTCATTTTTCGTTTTTAGTTTTTAATTTTTCATTTTCCATTTTTCATTTTTAATTTCCCATTTTTCACTTTCCATATTCCATTTTTCTTTTTTAGTTTTTAATTTTTAATATTTAATATTTGTTTTTAATTTCTATTAATTTTTAATTGCTTAGGCCATCGTGACGCGTGCAGTATTAATATGCACACAACTGTAATGACTTCAACAATACCAAGAATTACAACATATACAACATATCTTAAGAAAAGCAACAAACACTGAAAAATTTTATTTTTTCAAGATTTTTTTCAAACTTTCATTCATAACTCGTTACCGCTTTGACTGATTTGGACGATTTTAAATAGGAACTCCTTTCGGATGTTAAGAAACGATTTTATGGAAAAACGAACGGTCTAGCTTAAATATTGACGGCGTATTCGTGATTTCCACAGACAGACGGACAGACATTCATCGCTAAATCAACTTCCTTTGTTATAATGATCAAGAAAATATATGGTTTTGGGGTCTCCAGAATTTATTTCAATGCGTTACAAACGGAATGATAAACCTATATATACCCTCTGCCACTAAGGTGGGTAGGTTATAAAAATATGAAGTACTATCGAAGCGACAGTCTTGAAACTTTTGACAAGAACATTAATTACCAATGTGAGTAGTCGGGAAAATATGGGCGGAATGGCCAAAGTCAAAAATCTCTAAAATAAGAAATTACGGGTAATGAATGCCTATGGGTAATCCGTTATCCCCAACAATAGCTGATGTCGTTCTAGATACACTATTGGAGCAGGTCACCGCAGATTTAAAAAAGGAAAATGTTAATATAAGACTGATTTCAAAATATGTCGATGACTTATTGCAATTATAAAGAGAAAGGATGAAGAACAAATTTTAAAAACCTTTAATAATTACCACAATAAACTAAAATTCACAATAGAAAAAGAAGAAGATAATTCTATACCATATCTCGATATGAAAATATATCGAGAAAATAATAAAATCAAAACTGATTGGCATTTCAAAACCATCGCTTCTGGAAGAATTATCAATTATCACTCAACTCAACCATTAAGTCAAAAAATAAACACAGCAATGAATCTAATAACGACGGCGTTAAAATTGAGCGACACTAAATTTAAATCCAAGAATATAAACAAATTAAAGTACATACTAACCAACAACAGTTATCCAACATATTTAATAAATAACTTAATAACTAAAGCACAAACGGAAAAAATAGTAGGGGAAAACAAAAACGACACATCTGGTAACACCAAATACAACAGCCTCCCGTACATACCGAAGCTTACAGAAAACAAACAAATTCAAGAAATAATAAAAGACAACGAAATAAAATTAGCGCATAGACCAAACAAAACAATTAATACACTCTTTACACAAACAAAGACAAAAATAGAAAAAACTGACCAAAGCAATCTTGTGTATGAAATTACATGCAAAGGCAAAACAAACGAACAGTGCGGCAAAGTTTACGCGGGTACCACAAAGAGAAGTCTTGGTACAAGAATATCTGAACACGAAACAGACATAAGAAAAAACAAAACAACTACAGCTCTCTCCACACACTGTATTGAAGAAGAACATTTGCCCGATCTAACGAACATTAAAATACTAGACAAGGAAAGGAGAACGAATAAACGATACACTCTGGAAAGTTTGAGAATACAGGAAAAAGCTACAAATGCATTAAATACGAAGGAGGACAAAAATAACACGAATGCAATATATGCAATAGCAATATTTTAGTTTAATTTTTCTTCTGTAATAGCTAGTTTAATAAGAATTTATACTGTGACAATTTTATTATATTTTTTACATTTGTTTTGTCAAATATTATTTGTGTTTTATGTTGTGTAAAACTAAATGTGTGTTTTTTTTTACTATAAATGTGAATAATTCACGAAAAGATTATGTGAGTTAAATTAATTTTATTAAACTATATTGTCCTGTTTGTTATTAAGCTATTGTTCTTCTATTGTATATTTATTTTATGGTTACCAGATCTAATAAAATATCCCTGATGATGTTGGGAATCTCCAACGAAACGTCGGAAAAACTATGGAATAATCTTTTTATTTACATACATAAATATGTACGTGACCTTGATAAGCCCGTTTTAGAAATTTCTAAAAATCATAACAAGAAATTGCCAAATTGTTAATTTATTTAATTTTATTAAGTCCATGTTTTTCTCATGGGTACCTATAATTTGCTTGCCCCAGAGTAGGAACGCCTTAAAATTTTATAATTTTTGCCCGATTGAAAAATAAAAAAAAGACATATCAGCAAACATAGAAATAAAAAAACATAGAATAAATAAAATAAAATGTTTTAATTGTGCAATACAAACTTTTTAGTGAATATTAATTATGAAAATATACATGTAATTATACTCTGTAACGAACCACGACAGGGCATAGAAGTTATATATAAAATTAATTATTAAGTACAACATATTTATAAAAGTAATTGTAATTCCCAAACATTTAATTGGTATTGACAACAATTTATTAATGCACTTAAGCGAAAGTGTGTTTTTCTCCTTTTTCGTTTATGGTTTATACGATGCAGGTTTATACCCTATATCACTCTGTGGTGGAGGTATAATAACTTTGTGCTGATGTTTTTAACTACCAAAAAATCTCATTAAGACCAATCTTCATAATAGCGATCGACTCAGAAGTATTTTTTGACCGGTTGTGACCGACTAAAATCGTAAGATCCAGATTATCGTATATATATCGACAAAATTTGGTGTATAAGAGCCTCGGTAGGTGAGTAGGTAGCGTGCTCGCCTATCATGCGGGGGTCGTGGGTTCGATTCCCACCAGAGGCTTTGGTGTGTCGCTGCAAAAAAAAAAAAAAAAAAAGAAGCTAGCCAAACTTAGAATCTGCAGACAAGCCACTCGGCTTCGCAGAACTAGGCTAAAAAAAAAAAAAAAAAAGTTTAAGTTTAAAAAAAAAAAAAAAAATTATATTCCCTATTCAGTAGCCCGAAAATATGTCCTGTAGGACCCTTTTTTGTCGTAGTCCTACTAAAATATTGATGAACATGTGGTGCATGTATACTTGGACTCATACCTAGCATAAATTAGATGACGATACTAATTTAGTTCTAATCTACCTGGTAAGTACTAGATTAGTGTCGTTCCTTTTTAAGAAACTGTGCGCTTTGGCAAGTTTTTACAGTTCCAATCAGAGTAAAGATTAGTGTTGATTTATAAATTAAAATAATCATTAATATGAGATGCCCTATGATTAGCTATTGAATCAATAATTTTTTAGGGCAATATACACTTGTCAAATTCTTGGCATCAAGCTTTGCATGGCGACCTGTAGAGCATTTATTTTTCATATTACTTTGAAGTGTCAACAGACGGGCAACAAAATAGAATAAATGGTAAAGTGTTAATTTTAATATGATTATTTTAGACTTATTTGCTTTTTAATAAATAAAAATAAATAAAACAAATAAAATTTATTTTTTTTTTTCATCCAAAGCACTTTTTTCTTCATCCAAAGCACTTTTTTCTTCATCAAAAACACTTTTTTTATCTGATATTTTTAGCACCGGTTCTGTTTGAAATCTCGTTTAAAGTGTGTACGTGCTTGATGAGTAAATACAATACATTCAACAAAATCACTCGTCCAGCATGTCAAAAATCTAAATATTTGATTTTCCACCAAACATCGTCGGTGTTACGCATACAAACAAATTTTCGCTAATACCACCATAATGTTTGATGTGAATTTGACAAGTGTATATTGCCCTCTGTAATTGTAACTTCACTCATCAACCAAAAGTCACACATATTACAATCATTGTTCTTTAAAAAAAACCATAGGGTTTAAAAAACACTAAACATTTTTGAATTTGAATAAATTATAATTTTTCATTGTACATACTACGTATATAAATTTATTGGCGCATTTGTTGGTAAGAGCTGTTGAGCTTAGATTTACACAATAGATTCGGTTTGAGCTCATTTTTATTTAAGACAACCTATTTGTAATACGCCCATGGTACTAGTTGAAAAGCTAAACACACTTTAATTTATTATACATATACGTAATATTTAATAAAAATTCATTTCTGTTAATATTTTTTTTAATATTTTGAATACATAATAGTTTATTAATATTTCAAAGAGAAGGAAAAATTTCATTTTGCACTGGAACGCACAGATAAGCGATCGTTTGTCGATCTGGTTAAATTTTGCCTTTTTTTTTATCGAGGAATATGTCGGCAATTAAAAAGAAAGAATTAAAAAAAAAATTTCATTAAAAAAAAATTATTTTTCTAGTGCATTATTGCTAAATTCAATTATAAGAAGTAAGAGTGTTAAATTCGGCTGTGCCGAATCTTTGATCACCTCCACCTCGGTGAAAAAGTAAACAGTTTATTAAACTTAATACCAAATTATTTCAGCAAATTCTTTGGGTTGGTTTTCGTCTTTTCTATTATTTTGGATTTATTTCGGTGTTTGCTTTTTGGTCATCGTTATCGTCATCGTTTAGGTTATATACCTAAATGCATGCGTTTCCGGTTATATGACATAACTTCTCGTTTAATTTAGTTTTTCCAAATTAAATAGCTTGCCCTAACCTCCATTGCAAAGGTAATGGTTGTGTAGGGTGGCTATATGCATTAAATCGTGCTAATTGGAGATGGCTGTATAGTTTCTTTTAACTGGCCAAATATTTCTTCATTGCGGCCATATAGGTCGGATGGAGTAACAAAATAATAACCAAAAAAAAACTTTCTCAATTTTTTTATTAAAATATTGCCATATTTGGAAAACATAGAGAATAAATTTATAACAATAAATATTCAAATTTGGGATGCTAAACGCAAAAAACCAAATGTCCCAAACATTTTAAATAAAATAATTTGTTCTCTTTATTTTCTGAAAAACTTCAAATTTTCATCGAAAAAAAATTGTGAAAATTTATATATAAAACATAACATTCTCATCAAATTGCGTTCATTTATGTAACAGTTTTTATGTTCGAAATTCTTAAATATCATTTGACGTTTTCTAAAATTCATTGAATTTAAATTAATGTTTTCTGTAGTCCGATTCTGTAAATTTCAACGATCCGACAATCGCAAAATATATCAACAGCTATTGTTGTTTGCACTAAGGATTAAGTGATTCACTAAGTACATACATCTTAACGACAGTCGACAAATCTATTTTTCTATTTATTTAAATTATAAACGAGTAGCATCTCTGTCAAAATAAGCGAAAAACACAAAGAAGAATAGAAAAAAACAAATTACTTCGTGTTTGACAGGATGATTTTATGTTTATGTTTAATATCTTTATTTTTTTTACTAATATTTCTGTGTATTTATTTGAAAATGAAATAATGAATTGAATATGCTATTTAATTTTTTTATTTATATAAAAAAGTTTTTTAATTAAAGCAAAATATTTTCACTATTTTATGATTTTTATTTATGTATGACGACATTTCAACCTAAAAATTTAAATTTTTATCGATTGAATAAACAACACAAAAATGGTTGTCGTTTAGATAACAACAACAGCTGACTTTAACAATATCGAATATCGTTTAAAAATTTTACTGATAATTTTGCAATTTTCTTTTTTTAACGATTCGACTATCGTTAAAAGAAGTTACTGAATCGCGGTACTGAAAAGCTATTAATTTCTCCTGAATGGCAATATTTTTTTATATGTAAATATTTTTAAATGTAAACATAGGTATTTGGTGTTTTTTTTTTTTTGGAATTTCAATTTGTGGTTAACGAATAAAATTTATATATTAAAGATGCAATTGATGTCTTCTAAATTTAAAATTATAATTTCCGACGTTTTGATATGATTTTCTGAAATTCAATTAATTGTAATTTATAATTGGAAATTTTTAATTCCAGTTTTTAGAATTCATATTTTCTTAAATTTGAATGGAATATTTAAAAAGTGCAATTTTGTATTTATGTTAATAATAATGGTTTAGTAATTATAAACAATTTTAAAAATTATATGTAATCGTAATCAGATATTTTGTTGGTAAATCAGAATAATAATTCTATATAACTATGTAGAACTGTTTTGAAAGCAAAAAACTCATTGATGAACTCGGTAACTCTATTTTGTAAAGAACACAAAAAGTTAATATGCCAAACTTATGTTCATATTTGTAAAAGAATAATGAAAATACGTATGAAATACGTATATACTCTTAACATTGTTCTGTATGATATCCAGTTGAAAATATTAACATTCATATTAAAATAGAAATAACTAATGCAAAGCTAATTAGAACAAACAAAAATTGTGGCGCCATCTACTGTGGCATAGTCACGCTGAGCAAAATGAAGTTACACTCTGTTAATGCAAAAGAAATGTATTTTCACCACAACACAATATTGCAGAATTTTATGTAAATAAAATAATATACCGATTTATTTCTAACATGCAGTAGTTATTAAAAAATACAAATAATATACATATATTATTATGTATTTTTTAATATGTTTATATAAATTTATAAATAAATTTATTCATAAAATTTTTTTTTGCTATATTTACATTGTTTTTTTTTATGAACTAGGTATTTTAGCATTATTTGCTTAAGATGTTGGTGAATTTTTACTCCCTTTATATTAACTCGTAGTGTCTGCTTGTCGAAAAAATTTTGGATCGATTTTAACCAATTTCCCGTGAGCCATTCGATCTGAAATTTTGTAGGCAGGCTCGTGGTAATAACAGAAATGATCTCTCAAATTTTTAGAGTGATGCCAAAACAATGGAAACTTTTAAATTTTTCTACCAGAGTTAATAAAAAAATGTACAAAGGATTAGTTTTTACTATATTATTACCACAACGACCACAAAAACAACAAGTCCAGCTATGACAACAACACAACATTTAGAATAACAACAAGAACAATATAGAAACATCATATTTTTCATTTTTTTTTTAATTTTTCAGAGATTTCCCTGGACCTGTTCCACCGATTTTAATGATTTTTGAAACAGAAATCTTCCCATGAATTTGGTGAATCATCATCACTAAAAATGATCACTGTAGCTGCACTATTCAGGGCGTGATCGCGACAAGAACAACATAGAAAATTATATTTTTTCAAGACTTTTTTTAGTTCTTCATACAAATCTCGGGCCCTAATTTACCGATTTGGACGATTTGAAATAGCAGACTTTTCAGGATGTTAGTGAATCATTTTTTATATCAACGAGCACCCTCGCTGCCCTATTGATGCCGTCATCGTGATTTCCACAGACGGACAGACGGACAGACGGACATCGCTATATCAACTCCGGTTGTTATAAGGATCACAAATATATATATTTTATGGGGTCCAAAATTTTTTTTCTAATTATTACAAACGGAATGACAAACTTATATATACCCTCTGCACACTGAAGTGGAGGGTATAAAAATACGAAATTACAATTTCGTGAGTGATTTTATAGCATAGCTACATATGTATGTGTGAGCATAGCTATATTGGGAAATAATTATAATGACATGTCAGGAGTACTATCATAGCAAGAGTTTTGAAACTGTAGTGAATTCATTAGTTCACATCCATTTAAATATATATTAAAAACAATTTAGAATATTTCTTTGTGGTAATATTGTAGTTATAAATGTGCGTAGTCGACAAAAAGAGGCCGGGATTGGTTAAGAGGGCAATGAGACCTTCAATACAAAGCCAATATTTATCATTACTTACACTTGGTGGAAAATGTATCTGTACACTCGAAGAAGACAATTTTAAATATTACTAAAAATTTGAGTAGTCTATTTTGAATTACGAACTTGCCACCTTTGACACATTTGGAATTTTAATTGTTTCTTAAAAAACTTACGAAACTTTTGTACTCATATTTTTTTCTTTACTTCGAAAAAAAAAGACACAGCATCGCAACCATTAGCACCAGAAAAAGTTTTCGTACATTTGCAATTATGCTAATCCCACGACGCGTCGACGTACAGTTGGGCGAATCGCCACCGTTCCGCTCAAATTACTCCACACTTTACATAGTTCAACTGTTTGACCTGGGGCTTTTTTAATATTCGTGTTGAATTTGCCCATCCATCCCTCTTTTGGGATTTATCTTTGAAAAATTTTCAGCTGAGAATCTTCGTTTTGATTAATACTAAAAACTGTCTGCGTGAAACTGCAGAGAAAAATTTTCCATTCTCATTTTTTTCAGAATTTTTGCATACATACATATATGTACATATTTTTTTTTTTAATGTCAAAAAATGTGTCAAAAAATTCTGAATATATTTGTGAGTATTCCAGAATGATTCTGAATAATTTTTGCGAGGGGGATTTTATCATTTTTGAGATATATCTGCATGCACCTACAAGTTCCGTTACGAATAACATTTTTCACTGTTTGCAGTTTTTTATATGAAATTTTATCGGACTGTATTCACATTTTTACACGTTCTTCCTTAGCTATTTGGACTAGGGACTTCAAATTCAATATCCAACTGCTGCAGATCATGGCGAATATTTGAAGTGACTCACTTTTACTGTTGCGGATAGGACAATGTTTGCAAGAGACAGGCGAGTCTCCGGAATTTATTTCGATGAGTTACAAACGGATTGACAAACTGATATATAGACTCAGCCCAATGGGTGTGGAGGTTATAAATATAAAAGCATATGGACTTTGCAAAAGAATATGTAAAAAGGGCTGTAGAATTTTGGGAATCTTTTTTATTGTCATATGAAAGCAAGTTTTGCATTTTGGGCACTAAAAGAAACTGTTAGTTTAGCGAAAAAGTTTAACTGCATTAAATAAAGAAAAATTTTCCCAACGGTTAAAGGTCGTGGAAGTGGTATTTTAGGGGTATATATTATTATTATTTGCACAAAACACAAGGAAATACGTTGGTATAATGATATATTTTTATTGCATTTTATTTACTTTGAAGTTTGTACATTTTTACTTCTAGAAATTTCAAATTTTTATCGCCAAAAATTGTACTGTAGTTTTTATCTCGTTTAGAGTAAAATGTTATTTCTGATGCTTACAGACACTATTAAATGTTATACTTTAATAATAAACACAAACGAACCTCAATGATACGTGCTTCGATCAACCGTAATATCAATTATCCGCGAAAGATTAAAATTTCAACGAACAAAACAACTTTATTAAATAACATGGCAAAAGATCTTATGTTTATTTAATACACTATTTTGTTATCAATTTGTATCAAAAAACAAATTAATTTTTAAACTCTTTGTTTTACCTCATACTCTCTGTCTGTGTGTCTGCCACGGGGCAACCCCATTCCCCCTCATCCAATTGATCTGAAACTTGGCCCATAGTCCTGCTGTGATCATAGATTAATTTTGGGGTAGTCACGCACTGTCACGCATAGTCACGCTCAGTCACGAACTGCTTTAAAACCCATTTCCCCTCATCCGATCGAAATGAAACTTGGTCGATAGAGTTGCCGTGAAAAAGGATTAACTTTGACATAGTCACGCACAGTCATGGAGAGATTAAAACCTCACTTCACCACATCCTATCGATCTGAAACTTTGTCTGAAACTTGTTGTGGCCAAAGTTTAATTCTGAGATAGTCACACACTGTCACGTGTAGTCACGCACAGTCACGGAGTGATTTAAACTGCATTTCCTCTCATCCAATCAATCTGAAACTTGGTCCACAGGCTTCTTATGACCAAAGATTAATTTTAAAATAGTCACGCAAAGTCACACAGTCACGGAGATATTCAAAACTTATATGCTTAAGAAAGGAAAGAGTTTTAACCCTTTCACGACCAATGGGACATATATGTCCCGTTTTTATTTTTTTCTTGTATTCCACATTTTCCAACAGATTTTTTTAAAGCTGACTTGCGTCGAAAGAGGATAGTTTTAGCTTTCAGAGCATACCAACAAAAATGGCACATATATTCTCAGGGCTTAAGACGGTGACCCCAAAGTCGGAAAATTGTGTTTTTTTTAATGGTATTTGGATGTCATTAACTCTGATGTTATTGAACCGAAAACATTAAAATTTTGATATAAAATGGATCAGTATTTATGGTTTTGAGAAACATCAAAACATTTGGAATCGGTTTCTTATTCAGCAAAATTCTGTACGGGTAAGAAAGATGTTTTATAATTTTATATTTTTATTAAATTTGTATTAAAATAATTCATAATATTAAATCAACAATTAATTAAACTATAAACAAGAAGACGTAGAAAAGATTAATTCTAAATATCTCAAAAATATACAATCAATTATGGTAATCTTCGAAGCAATTACAGCTTAAACAAAAATTTTTTTTTAAAAAAGGAAAGATTTTCCTTTCCATTTTTAGTACAAACTAAAAAAGTAGTAATCGGTTCTCTGTGATCTATATTTAAAAATTTACAACAAAGACAAAACCAAAGCTACAGTTATTTATGTAAAAAATAAAAGCACAAATCTCTGACTTGCTTTGGACGGAGTAAATTAGTTCCTAATTTTGAACGTTGACGACCAATGGGATATATATGGCCCATGGATTTTTTCCTTGAAGGAATTAAAAAATATTTTTGACGATACTTTTATTTATAAATGTTGGATCGTTTAGTACGAATCCACAAAAAAAAAATAAAAACTTTCCAGCAGTTTAGGTTTGGTCGTGAAAGGGTTAATAAAAACTTTGTTTTTATGGGTTAGATTATTACATAAGAAATACAATTTTGAGAATTATAAATAGATATAAGTTAATTTTATAATTAACTTCCCAAAACGAATTAAGTTTGGCATTCAATTTGTCTTAAAAAGAAATTAAATCCATAAAATATATATATGGGGGGTTTCATGTCAAGTGCACCAACTTTTGAAACCGATGTCTTCCGATCGGGATGAAATTTGCACCAAGTTTAGTCCTATTGGATAGTAGTGTAGGCACAATTTTTCAATAAGATCGGTCCAGATCTCTCTGAGTTAGAGGGGATCAAAATTTGACATTTTGGCCAAACAGGTGTTTTTTCTCATCCATGTAATTTATTACCTATTGTTCTTAGAAAATTTTCTTCTAAAGAGTTTAGATAGCTATTTATTCACTATTTCGGAAAAAAATACTTTAAAAAAAAAAAATTTGTAGACTTTTTTTTTGCTAAATTAAAGCATTTTTTGCCTTTTTTTTCAAAAAGGGCATTTTTTTTTTTTTTTTCATAAGAAATCTTATGATTTTTTCTTTAAGAGCTTTTTGGTCGCTTAGTGGGATGGGAGTGGGATATCTATCAAAATAAATGTTTTGTAACTCAAGACAACGGTTTTTCAATTTTTCACAAATGCACTATTTTGAATTTTTTCCTATTTGTGTATAAAACCTTACAAATAAAACTTATATTGAGAAACTAGACAAATTAACCTTTCCGAAGGTATACAACATACCTTCATAACATAACAGAAGAGAATGGTTATCTGTAACCTGAGAGAGTTATTTGCAACATTTCAATCTGAAAACGAGGATGTTAGAATTGGCTTCACGAAATTAACCCAAATGAGGCCAAAACATTCCATTTTGGCAGAAAGCAGCGGAACTCACACAGTATGCGTTTGCATTTACCATGAAAATGTTAAACTGATGTTGAAGGAAATCAACTTAAAGTATTTAACAGATGATTCGGCAGAAGATTTACACGATTACCGCGATTGCCTTAAATTGACTGTGTCCTAATGCAACAACTTCTTGCCACTTAGGTGAATGTACCAATTGCCCAAAAACCACATTCATCAAAGAAAATTTAATCAACTCTTTAGATCGAGAGTATATAGAGGAGGTCAAATTTGATTCTTGGATTCAGACTGACAGAAGCACATTGAAAACAATCATTTTAAATGTGGATGATTTTGTGGAAGAAATGTGTACAGGATTGCTAAACTTGAGAACCCATGACTTTTTAGTCAAAGAGCAATGGTCATTCTTCAAGGATTGGAAGATACATTTGAAGTCTGGCGAATTCGTTATTTCATATGATTTCGCAGAAAACTATAAATATGTTCTTCAGGATGCCATACAAGCATTTCACTTCAATAACGACCAAGCAACTATATTCACAGTAGTTATTTACTACATGAAAGATGAAAAACTGGAACACAAAAGTATGGCAATCATATCCGACGATTTAAAACATGATACCGTTGCAGTTTATGAGTATCAGAAGGGAATACTAAAATTTCTAAAATCTAAATTTACTGTAAAGAAGGTATACTACGTTTCGGACGGAGCTCGTCAACATTTTAAAAACAAAAGTAGCTTAGCAAATCTTATGGCCCATGAAAAAGATTTTGGAATGCCAGATAAGTGGCATTTTCATCCTACTGCTCATGTTAAAGGAGCATATGATGGTATTGGAGCAAACCTTAAAAGAAATTCAGCGAAGTATAGCCTCCAGTGCTCTCATCAAGATCGCATCTTAGATGCGACTGCTTTATTCCATTGGGCAAAGGGTTATTGTAAAGAAACTAAAATAGTTTTTAGTAGCAAAGAGGATCATCAGGAAACATTGAAAACACTGAAGAGCAGATTCGATGCTGCGGTTACAATCGATGGCACCGCTCAATACCATGCTTTTATACCGCTTGTCGATGGAAGACTCAAGTTGAAAAAGTTTTCAGCCTCTATTCAATTCGATTTCTTTCCAAAGTCAACAAATAAACCTGCAGCGAAATCAACAGCTGAACCTAGTAACGCTAAGAAAGGAAAAAACGCAGTAAATAAAGGCGACAAAAAAGCTGGATGAAAGACTGTATTTAAAAATTTACAAGAGTTAAATACTTCATCAGCTATAATAAATTAAGTATAAAAATAGTTATGATATAAATGGATCTAATGCAATTAAGATTAAATTTTAATAAATTATTTATCTTTTTATTTTTAATATTATTATTATACATTAATTTAAGTATTATTAAAAATAAATAAAAAATAATAATTTTTCAACATTTCTATAGAAAAAAAGCGATTTTTTTCCTGAGGTTAACATATTCTGGGTATTACAGTATCGAGGGTATAAAATTTTAGTTAGGTATGTTATACAGCTTCGGAAAGTTTAGTTTGTCTAGTTTCTCAGTATAAGTTTTATTTGTAAGGTTTTAAACACAAATAGGAAAAAACTCAAAATAGTGCATATGTGAAAAATTTAAAAACCGTTGTCTTGAGTTACAAAACATTTATTTTGATAGATATCCCACTCCCATCCCATTAAGCGACCAAAAAGCTCTTAAAGGAAAAATCCTAAGCTTTCTTATGAAAAAAAAGCCCTTTTTGAAAAAAAAGGCAAAAAATGCTTTTATTTAGCAAAAAAAAGTCTACAAAAAAAAATTTTTTTTAAAGTGTTTTTTTTTCCCGAAATATTGAAGAAATAGCTATCTAAGCTCTTTGGGAGAAAATTTTCTAAGAACAATAGGTAATAAGTTACATGGATGAGAAAAAACACCTGTTTGGCCAAAATGTCAAATGTTGATCCCCTCTAACTCAGAGAGCTCTGTACCGATCTTGTTGAAAAATTGTGTCTAAACTACTATCCAATAGGACTAACCTTGGTGCAAATTTTCCTACCGATCGGAAGACATCGGTTTCAAAAGTTGGTGCACTTGACATGAAATCCCCCATATTCTTAATCCCTATAACAAGCGAAGTTGATACAGCGTCTGTCCGTTTGTGAAAATCGCGATCACGCATTTAATTGGTCAGCTGGAGTGCCTTTTTTTTTAATCAAAATGATTCATCCAAATCCTTAGCAAGTTGCTACTTAAAATTAGCAAAATCGGTTTAACAGATACTGAAATTTCAATATAAGTGTAAAAAAAAACTCTTGTACAAATATGATTCTTCTATGTTGTTCTTTGTAGTGTACCTGTGAACAGACGGTCAACTGTAAACTCAAATCAATGATTCACAAGTACACAATACGTATGTATTAGGGCGGGTCGATTAAAAAATCGCCCCAGTGACAAGGAAAATCGTATTCTGGGAATCAAGATAAGAAACTTTGCCCGAGGAACCATACCTCAAAAACGAATTCTAATGTCCCGACTTTTGGCCTGTCTGTCTGTCTATCACACTTTGACCCATTTAGAGTGCCCCAATCGAGTCCAAATGTATGATCGACTCCCACTAACTTTGGAGGGCCGACACACCCATGCCAGTGGCACACACACCCTGGAACCCCCTAGGGGGTTCCCCATTTTTTGTTTAGAATTGGGCTGACTATGTTTGATTTAATATTAAAATTAACACTCATACGTATACGTATCTTCTACTCTGCTATTAAATAATAATCATACGCATTGACTATGTTATGTTATTCAAAAAGATCGATCGGATGAGGGTAAATAACTTTTAGATCACTCCGTGACCATGCGTGACTGTGCGTGACTACCAAAATTAATCTGACAGACAGACAGACAGGTCAAAAGTCGGGACCTCAGAATTCGTTATAGAGGTATGGTTCCTTTGGCAATGTTTCTTATTTTGATCCCTAGAATATGATTTTCCTTGTCACTTGAGCGATTTTTTTGCCTCCCTACAAATCGACCCGCCCTAGTGTGTATATTTATGGTGACGATTGAGTTAGGTTTTTCAATGTATATGCTTGTATGTAAGTACATTGAAGGAATTTAGAACGCAAGCAAATATTTTGTAAACAATGTTTAATGACTTATTTTTAGTGTATCACCAATTTGTGTAACATTACACCAAATTGTTTCGAATGATTGATGCTTTATTTTTCAGTGATGTTTTGACGAACTGTCCATTTGACGCAAGAGAACGTACTCAATAAATGCGAGTACGGCATATATACATGAGAATTTTTATATTAAGTAAATTCTACTCAAACCTAGTAATAACAAATTAATCTTATATATTAAAAGAATTTATGAATAAACTTTGCATTCAAGATTTTTTTCAATATTTTTCTTCTCTCAAACCTCTATAACTAGAGTTCTAATTAAAGTAGGCTGTTGACATAGGTCTAAGAACAGTCAGTGGATCAAGCTCCTTCTTTTGAGCTATTAACTGCTTAAATTCGTTGGGTTTGAGGAAAGTTATGCGTGGAGAATCAACTTTGCTTGCACTGTACGTTGATTTCTCTTGACAAAATTTGATATTACTGTACGTTGACTTCTCTTGGCAAATTTTGGTATTATATTATAAAAATTAATATAATATAATATAATGCTGCGGAGCAGCAGGGGTCCTCTAGTATATAGATTGGAAATTTCAAATATAGCAACAGTCATTTTTAGACTTTGAATAAAGACTTCCAGTGTTTTTATTTAAAGTGAGATATGTGATTACTCTATTAATACGGCAAACACGATAAGCCGAATACTTTTAAATACATCAAAAAGGTAACTACCGAACATATGTAAAACAGGGTTATTAAGATAACTCAAAGATATTATTAAATAAAAATAATTCATATGTATCACATAAAGAAGTAAATTGCAAACACTTTTTGGTACACAAAATAATAATGTTAAACGTTGTTTTAGAGATTTATTGCGTTCGACTGAGTCCCGTTTTCGAGATAATGTTCCACTTGGCACAACTTTATAAAAAGGCAACTCCCATCAGCATTAAATATATTTTCAGGAGTATAATTTTGAAGAACTGAGGAAAGATTGCTACTTTTCAGAAATTTTCGGGCACCTTCATGATCATTTTCATTACTTTCTCCATGTATCTTTGTGAATTTTATGTTTTCTCTCCTCTGCCATCTCCACAACCATAAACTGTTCGTTTAAAAGTCTGAGTTAATTTTTAAAGCAAACTCCTTTGGTTTATTCATTACCAGTTTTCTAGAAATGACAGCATTATTCAGGCGCATCTGGTTAAACCATATCATGAGCCAATATACAGTAAGCCAATAAAAAACTTGTACAGTACACTTACTTAAGTTTATGTCGCATTATATTTGAAACTATGTACACTAAACATATAAAATAAAATGTTAAAATATTCTGTATTTTATTCATTTATCAAATAGGTTGAAGAAAATTTGTGAAAATATCATGTTCATAACAAAAATTAACAAAAAATAAAAAAAGTACATTTCATGAAACCAAAAAAAAAAGAAAAACTTGAACACTCTTCATGTTACGCAGTACGGATAAGTAGCGTTATCAAACCCAATTCTGTTTTCAGTTGTCTATGCCACTCGCAGATTGCTCTTTATAAATGTCAGTTTGCGCTAAAAAAAAATAAAGATATGGATTCAAAGCAAACTTCATTAGAAATGTAAAAATTTATTATAAATCTTTGAAAAAATACAAAGATTTTGAGGAAAATTTATAAAATTGTAAAAAAAAGCCGCACTCTACCGTCCAATGCATTTTTGATACATATGTACCAGAAAAATGGGTTTTTAATTAGATGGGTTTTTAATTAGGAATAGGAAAGCCAAAAAATTCAACTTTACAAACGCAAAGGCAAGTAGTTTGCAAAATTAGCGAAAATTCCAAAATATCGGCAGTCGAAATAGCGCAGGTACACTCACAAACTGTAAGAAATTTTTTACTTTCAGAAGGCATAAGAAGGTATAAACCCCGAAACAAGCCTTTGTGGTAAGCAACAAATATAAAGAAGCGAATGGAGTATGGCAAAGAGTAAGTCTCGAAGCCAATAGAGTTTTGCTGTTCCGTGATATTTACAGATGCGTCAAAATTCAATATATTTGGATACGATCTACGACGTTTTGTGCGAAAAAAGGATACAGCATTGTACCCAAAAAGTGTTTATAAAATGTTCAAACATAGCAGCGGCAGTGTTATTGCTGGGGGTGAAATAAGAGCTAATAGTGTTAAAAATTTTCAGTTTGTTGAAGACACGATGAATAAATTTGATTATCTAAACATTTTAAAGAAAAATTTGAGACAAAGAGCTGCAAAATTGGAAATTGCCGACAGTTTCAGCTACATTCACAACAACCATCCAAAGGATTCCTCGTATCTGATGAAAGAATGACTGCTGTAAAACTATAAAAAGTGCTATCCCATCCATAGATTAAAACTGCACTCCAAAACATATGGGCATCAATTACAAAATTTGTCTTTATCAACGTCAAAAAAGTTACACGCCATTATAATTGCTATGGGTTATTGTTACCCTATTTTATTGTATTTTTTTGTATAAAATCCACGTGTTAGCCTTAAATTTACGTATTAGAAGCTAATTCAGATAAAACTATTTGATATTTTACTGATATAAGGAAAATCAAAAATTGGTACAATTTTTAGTCAAAACTAATTTCAACCTTTTTCAAACATTGGCTGCGTTAAAAAAGTATTTCTGTTTTATCTCTTATGAAGGGACCATTTTTGCCATTTTTGACATTATGTGTTTTCTGAATTTTTTTATTTTTGTGCTACAAAATGGGATTTTTTTCCCATTTTTGTCTTACTTTTGGTATTAAATTTTTCCACATATTGCAACTCAGAAATATATGTAATTCTTCTTTACTACCTCTTATTGCAACTCAGTTTACCATACTAAAACAACATCTCTGTTTTCGAATAAATTTAAAAAATTATACTAGTAGGCCATCGTTAATAGAAAAATACTTTTAAATCTAAAACTAGAAAACTATAATATGTCGAAAGAAAAATCAAATAAAATTTTTTTATCAAAAATGGTACAGTCATATCCAGGTGTTTTTAAAATAGAAAAGAATTGGCTGTTTTGTAATGTTTCTTTTTTTCAAATAAACAAAACAAAAAAAATATATATATAATGCAGAGCAACAAAAAACATAAATTAGCTGCTTTTCAGAAATAAGATCTTCCACAGAAGCTAATAACAGAATTTTCTGTTACTAAAAATGCCAATGCATTACAGGAAGTTTGCAAGTTTCTTTTAGAAACCAATATTCCAATAAAAAAAGTAAGCCATCCCAGCTTTAAAACCTTTTTTGAGAAATATAAATTAAAAACGCCTAGCGAAACTTCTCTTCGAACTTAGTACATACATCAAATCTATAAAGAAACTATAGAAACTAAAGAACAAAAATATGTAAAAATATGTTATGCTGTTTTTCGAAGAAATCCAGGATATCAACAATATGTAGAAATAAATAATATTTTAGAAATAGGTGTAAATTCAAATGCTGAATATGTAAAAACCCTATCACCAAGTGAAATTTTAATGCTTAAATTTGCTTTAACAATGTCTGTTGATGTTGAAAGAAGTTTTTCAAAATATAATGCTTTTCTAACAGTTAAAGTTAATAAAAAGTTAATAAAAACGATTAAAAAATGCTTTTTTGCCACTTTTGGTTAAAAAGTGCTTTTTCCGTTTTTTTTTTTTGCTATAAACACAAATTTTTTGTGCTTTTTGTCCTCTCTGGTTATTAATACAACTACATGATGTTAGAGAAAAATTTACAAAAATGCTAAATGATTTGGCTTTAGCCCTTGCGCGTTACGAGAAAAGAGTTTATAAAATTTGATCACAGTTTTGCATAATGCCTTTAATTTTTATAACACAACATTTTTCTGATAAGATTTTCGACATGTTCATCAGTAAGTTTATTTCTGGTTTTACTTTTAATTTAATAATGAAAGTGAGGATTTGCAAATATAAGTTTAACCGAACATTGAATACAGTTTATAAACATCATATTTTGTTTTTGGGTATATCTTCGTTAACATATTTCTTGAACTCTATTCCTTTCGCAAGTGGTAAAGATTAATATTTCCGCATTCTTATAAGCTCTTCTTTAATGTCACTGGTTTGATTTCCAATATGCATAACAACGGATTATCATGTAGTTCTATCATATTTTTAATTTTGATGAAATCATTAAAACGGCTGCTGTAATTTGTTAACAAATTTTCAAGAACACAACTTACTCGCATGAATGATAAAACAAGACTAAATGTTTTTATTAATTATAAATAGAAATTATCTTCTCACGCTATCTTTATTATTGAGAGAGCATTCACACATGTGCGGTGTTTTGAAGATCTCTGGTTTAGAGACCCTCTCTCTTAGGTCCAACTAATTGGAGATAGAAAATAAGCATAAACCAAATTTGAGTGGCATTATTAATAATTTTTTTGCCTTCGGATATGAAAAAGTTCATATCGGATGCTATATTTATATGAGAACAAGGTCGAGAAAAATACCGATGCTGAACATATTTGGTATTTGGTATTTTTTGCAAAAACACATACAATGCAAATTTGAGAAAAATCTGTGCAATATTTTTGTTTTTTGATAGATTTAAGTGAAGATCGGGAATCAGCTTCATATAGGGGCTACGACTAAGAATTGTTCTATGGGGTTTATGTTAGAACTGCTGATAAATGGATATAATAAACATACACAAACCCAATTTGAGCGAGATCTATATAATAATTTGGATATTAGGCAATTTAAGTCGACCTCATTTTTATGGGGACTAGGTCTGAACATCAAACGATTTTCACCAATTTCACTAGCGTTCATCCTACGGCCGATGAAAGCTTATGTACTAATATATATATATATCTATATATGTTCATATTTCCGACCTGTAGTTTAATTACACACAGCGGACGGACGGACATCGCTAAATCGACTCAAAAAGTAATTCTGAGTCAATCGGTATAATAAAAGTTGGATCTAGGTCAAATATTTTTGGTAGTTGCAAACATCAACACAGTCATTATACGTGGTCAGGGTATAAATATTGCAATGTTTCTTTCTATGGAAAAAACCGTCATTGTCTTAATAAAAAAAAAAACAATATATAAGAAATTATAATAAATATTGGTCTTAAAGCAAAAATAATTAGCTATTAATTTATAAATGGTAATTGAATTTAAAGGCGAAGTACTGGCAACTGTATTAAACTTTTAACCGCAACCAACCGTGCTTATAAGATTAGCTTAACAGTCTTACTTGTATTTAATACAAAAAGGAACGGATTATAAAGTTTAAGATATTTTTTGTATAGAAAAGACAATACAATTCAATAGATCTAGGAATTACTTTTTATATATAAAGCAAAATATTTTAATCTTGAGGCAATATGTGATACATAATTCTATGTTTGATATGAAATTGGAACTTAAAATAATGGAGCAAAATTTTTAATTTATTTAAAATATTCCTACAAAAAAAAGTAATTGGGATTTAATATAATAATATAATAATGCCAAAAACATACAGTATAACATAACGGTAACACTTTCATGATCTTTGATACATTAATCAGTAAATACGGCTAAAACCCTATCTCTTAGGCCCAACTAACTGGACATAGAAAATAAGCAAAAAGCAAATTTGAGTGGGATTTTTATTAATTTTTTGGCTGCAGATATGAAAAAGTTCATATCGGATGCTATATCTATATAGCGACTAGGTCCAAAAATGGACCGATCCTGATCATGTTTGGTAAAGTCTCTTGTATTTAGCAAAAATATATACAAACAAAATTTGAGAAGAATCAGTGCAATATTTTTGTTTTTTAATAGATTTAAGTGAAGATCGGGAAGCAGCTCTATATGGGGTCAAAGGGATCATTTTTGGACTACTCATTAATGGATGTAATGAACGCATACAAACCCAATTTGAGTAAGATCTCTATGACAATTTGGATCTTATGTCAATTTATGTCGATTTCATATGGGTAATTTGTATGGGGGCTAGGTCTGAACATGGACCGATTTCAACAGCGTTCATCCTATGGCCGATAAAAGCTTATATACCAAATTTCATCAAAATATATTCATATTTGCGACCTGCAGTTTGATTACAAGCTTTACATGGACACACAGACGGACGGACGGACGGACGGACGGACGGACGGACGGACGGACGGACATTGTTAAATCAACTCAGAAAGTGATTCTGATTCGATCGGTATAATTAAAGATGGGTCTAGGTCAAATATTTTTGGTTGTTACAAACAGCAGCACAAAGTCATTATACCCAAACCACATAGTGGTATAGGGTATAAATAGCTGATGCTATCGTTATTGAGACGAATGACCAAGGCAGAAAACAAAATATATTGTAAACATTAAAGTTGGTTTATATCTTAGAATTTTCAATTTAAAAAAGTATTATTAACATAAATTTTGGAAAAAAAAAACAAAACTTTTTCCACTTAATTTATTTTATTTAAGCTAATATGGTCTAGTGTTTTTGATGTAAATAAAACAATTTATTACATATACCCGACGTTTGGTCAATTTTATGTTGACTTTATCAAGAGTTTCGTAGTAATAAAATTATTATCACTTCACAGTAAACAAATTCTTACATACAATATTAACATAAAACAAGCTAAATTAAACAGCTTAAACATCACTAAATTTTTACTGCAACCCTATAACTACTATTTACAACTACTAATAAAAAAAAGTCTTGTGTACCACATTTTTTTAACAGTAGCAACGAAAATATTTTCTGTATGACTTTTTATGACTTTTAAAAACCTGCACAGCATGGATTTGATAAAACTATAAATTGTGGTCTCCCACTTGAAATATGGGCCATAAAACTTATTAGAAAACTGGTAATTGGGCTGCCCACTAGGGTGTCCCAAAAAAAATGTAACCCCCAGCTTTTTTTTTTAGCTTATAGTGTGAAGTATTTTTGTGATTTTTTTCAGATTTTTCGGAAGAGTTTTGGAGGTCACTAAAGTCGAATTTTAGCCAAAAATCATGTTTTCCGGACATTTTTTTGAGTTTTATTTATTACTTGTCTCATAACCATGATTTTCTTTATAACGAAGTCAATATTTTAAAAGAAAAATGTTCAAACTTTACTTTTCTGTGTAGAAATCATGTTTCAGTTTTTTTTTTGCTCATTTATGTCCCTTAACGACATTTTTTTTCGTAAATTTTGCATAAATTTTGGACTTTGTAGCTTTAAAAGTTAAAAAAACTAATGAAAGGTGGATAAAGACTAAAGGTGCATTCAGACTACGCAAATATTTGACCAAATGAACGTAACCCCTAATTTTATGAAAGTTTTATTCAATCTTACATGATATATAAAAGACAAAATTAAGTTATGTTTTACTACATTAGTAATATTTAATATACTTAACTATATTCTATATCATATATTGTATAACAATGAAAATTATACAAGGAAAATTATACATTATTTAGGGGTTACGTTTATTTGGTCAAATATTTGCGTAGTCTGAACGCACCTTAAGTCATTTAAAAAAAATATTTAATTTGCTCTAACCGTTCCAAGGTAATAATCCTTTTTACGCTTTGTACATATTTTGTGAAATTAAATATATTCTAAGGTGTTTGCCAGTTATACATCGGAAAAATATTGTAGTCCAGTCATTTTAGGGATTTCACCTTGGAATTCGAGATAATTAGCTGTAAGTTCGTACAAACCTTCATTTTGACATCCTAGAACTTGTCTCAAAACCTACCAACGATAGGGTGCCCGCGACTATGGATTACTAGGGGTCAAAGGTCAAAAAATCTACTTTTTGTAAGTTTTTCGCCAATATCTCGGTTCCTATCGGGTGTTACTATTTTTATCTATTATGAATATTGTAGAGGGATATATTACAACTTTTGTTTAAAAAGTTTTTTGTACGTTGAACTGCTTTTTATACCCTATACCACTATGTGGTTTGGGTATAATGACTTTGTGCTGTTGTTTGTAACTACCAAAAATATTTGACCTAGACCCATCTCTTATTATACCGATCGACTCAGAATCACTATCCGATTCGATTTAACGATGTCCGTCCGTCCGACCGTCCGTCCGTCCGTCTGTGTGTCCATGTAAACCTTGTAATCAAACTGCAGGTCGCCAATATGAATATATTTTGATGAAATTCGGTATATAGGCTTTTATCAGCCATAGGATGAACGCTATTTAAATTGGTGAGAATGGGTCCACGTTCAGACCTAGCCCCATACAAATGACCCCTATGAAATCGTCATAAATTGCTATAAGATCCAAATTGTCATATAGATCTTACTCAAATTGGGTTTGTATGCGTTTATTACATCCATTAATGAGTAGTCTAAAATGGTCCCTATGGGACAACTCTTAGTCATAGGCCCCATATAGAGCTGCTTCCCGATTTTCACTTAAAGCTCTCAAAAAACAAAAATATTGCACTGATTCTTCTCAAATTTTGTTTGTATATATTATTGCAAAATACAAAATACATTGCCAAACATGGTCAGGATCGGTCCATCTTTGGGCCTAGTCTGATATGAACTTTTTCATATCTGCAGCCAAAAAATTAATAAAAAGCCCACTCAAATTTGGTTTATGCTTATTTTCTATGTATAGTTAGTTGGGCCTAAGAGATAGGGTCTCTTAAAGCATGGTATGGGGTATCGTATAGCCGGTCTAGACCGACTATAATTTTCTTACTTGTTAGATAGAGTGCAGTGAGCGCGCAGTGTTGTTCAACCTCGTGTATGATTCAAGCTCAATCCGTAGTCTCGATCAAGTGTAAGTCCTTTTATGTTTAAAAATTGTTGATATATATAATATAAATAATATATATAATTATAAATAATTTTTGTGCAAGCATGCACATGTACAAAAAGTTTGTCTAAGCTTTATAACAAATCGCGCGAATATTTATAAAACTATCTATATAAAATACAAAAAATGTTTCTTTGTCCTTCATAGACTCTGAAACTATTTTTTGCGAGCTAATTTGAAAATGTTGTTCAAAAATTGTTTCAGCATTCCTCCTAGAAAGAATAAAAAATGTAAACAAGTGAACAATAAATTTTATGGTATGGTTTTAAGTGACAATTCATGTTTTACAGGAACACTAAACATAAATATCTAATCCATAAAAACAAAGTTTTTATTAAAACTCTCTTTTTGCATATGCATATGAATTTTGAATATCTCCGTGACTGTGCGTGACTTGTGTGACTATCTTGAAATAAATCTTTGGCCACAATAAGGTGATGGACAAAGTTTCAGATCCATCGGATGAGGGGAAGTGGGGTTTTAATTTCTCCGTGACTGTGTGTGACTATGTCAAACTTAATATTTCTTTCAGTAAGTATATCGACCAAGTTTCAGATCGGTCAGATGAAGGTATATGACATTTAGATCACTCCGTGACGGTACCTGCCTAAGTCAAAGTTAATTTTTTTTTACAGCAACTGTATGAACCAAGTTTCAGGTCGATCGGATGAAGGGAAATGACATTTAGATCACTCCGTGACTGTGCGTGACTACCCCAAAATTAATCTTAAATTGCAAAGTGTGTAATTTTTAAAATAGTGAAAATAGCGTAGTAATTATGCGGGATTTCGCTTAAAAATAGACACGGCTTCGTTGAAGACAAAAGTGTATGGCTTGTGGTCAAAATGATTGATGCCTTTGATCCTGATGAACCGCCAACGAAAATTCAAATACTGCAACGATTTTTCAAATTACAGTTGGTTGAAAAATACACGCGATGTAATAAAATTGCACTCAAAGTGGGTATTGTTACATAAGAATAAATCTTCGAAAAGTAAACGACAAATTAAAAAACAAAACAAAAATTCATGCTGAAGGTGCGTATTCAGCAAAATAGTTCAACCTTCCGCAAAATCTCCAAGTTCAAACCAGCTTTAACGAATCAATCGTACGCGCCGTTGAATACTTTTCTGGGGCACTAGTGGTACCTATCCGCGAAGTTGGCTGCCTTAACGATTTTGATGAACGTACCGGCAGCAAAACCTTGCGCTTAATGGTCCGAAATCTACACGTACCAAGTAACGGCAAAGAATTAGTAAAAGCAGTATTATCCGAAAACATGCTTTAAAACAAACAAATTCAAGATTTAATATCCGAAGCCTGTAACATATCAGTTGATTTTTTATAGACAGATCCGGAAAAATGGCATAACAACAAATCTTTTAATGAAGGAAATAATAAAGTTCAGCAATTGCACGTAGTAAATGATGTCGCAGAACGCGGCATGACTTTGGTTCATTCTTATATTAACGTAACAACTTCTGGAACAGACTTTCAGAATTTATTGCAGGGTATAGAATACATCGTAAATGCTCTAATAAATAATTGCAATGCAAAAAAAAATATTTTTTTATTTATTTTGGATATGAGAAGTAAGCTGCTTAAAGTTTTGGGGGTTTAAACAAATTTCAACAACAACCATATTGACTCTCATTGCAACAGAACAAAAAACCACCCATATTTAATATTTGAGAAGAAAAATGAAAAACGGACATCAAAACAAATCCGATGCAGAACTGGCAAACACCTTAGAATATTTGTACCCTATACCACTATGTGGTTTGGGGATAATGACTTTGTACTGCTATTTGTAATTACCAAAAATATTTGACATAGACCCATCTTTTATTGTACCGATCGACTCAGAATCACTTTCTGAGTCCATTTAGCGATGTCCGTCCGTCCGTCCGTCCGTCTGTGTGTCCATGTAAACCTTGTAATCAAACTACAGGTCGCAAATATGAATATATTTTGATTAAATTTGGTATATAAGCTTCAATCGGCCATAGAATAAACGCAGTTGAAATTGGTGAGAATCGGTCCATGTTCAGACCTAGTCCCCATACAAATGACCCTTTAAAATCGACTTAAATTGCCATAAGATCCAAATTATCATATGGATCTCGGTCAAATTGGGTTTGTGTGTGTTTATTATATCCATTTATCAGTTGTTCAAAAAAAAATCCCATATGGCAATTCTTTGTCGTAGCCGCCATATAAAGCTGCTCCCCGCTTTTCACTTAAATCTATCAAAACACAAAAATATTGCACAGATTTTTCTCAAATTTGGTTTATATATATTTCTTAAAATATAAATGACTTTACCAAATATGGCCAGGATCGGTCCATTTTTAAACCTAGTCCCCAAATAAATATTGCATCCAATATGAACTTTTTCATATCTGCAGCCAAAAATTTGGTTGCTTACTTGTTATATGCAATTAGTTGGATTTAAGAGATAGGGTCTCTAAGCCATGGTATACGGTATCGTATAGCCGGTATAGATGGACTATAATTTTTAACTTGTTCTAATTTCACAAAATGGGAACAAAGCGTAAAAATGAAATTACTTTGGAACGGAAAGAGCAAATTCAATAATTTTTTTTAGGGACTCAGTCTTTATCCACATTTTAAACCGCGTTTAGCATTTTTTAACTTTGATAGAAATTTTGAAAGTTACAAAGTTCAAAATTTATGCAAAATTTACGAGAAAAAAAAATGTTATTAAGGGTACCAAAATAAGCAAAAAATTTCCGAAACTTATGATTTCTATACAGAAAAGTGAAGTTTGAACTTTTTTTTTTTGAAAATATTGACGTCACAACAAAGAAAATCGTGGTTGTGGGCCAAGTAATAAGTAAAAGTCAAAAAATGTCCGGAAAACTCGATTTTAGGCTAAAATTCGACTTTAGCGACCTTTAAACCTCTTCCGAGAAATCTGAAAAAAATCCCAAACATAATTTACCCTGGGGGACCCATAAAAATCGAAAAACAAAAATTTTTTTGGGATGCCCTAATGCCCATGTCGGACTATTTGTGATTTTATATAAAGCGCCACCTTGTTTCGCGTAGAGGAAAGTAGATGACATGATTCCAGCGCCTCCAATAATTTTTTGCAATTATTGCAGGCATATTTTCTACAATGGACTGTACAGTGTACCCATGATGCGAATTTTGATTAATCATTATATAAAAATGTTTTCCACTTCCAAGGGTTGCAACAAAGATGAGTTTCGACAAAATTCAATTTATTAATAAAAAATTCCATAACATATTAAATAGAACAAGTAGTCGGTTGCCTGGAGATATGTAAATGTTTATGTCAGATATGATTTTTATATGGGGAATTAGTGAAATTTCTCACAATTTCTTGTTAAATCACTAGAGGGATTTAATAAGCAGGGGCCAAATCACTGCAATCGTTATCGAAATTTGTTGATCGAAATTATTTTTTTATATTAAAAAATAAAATAATAAGAACAATTTTTTTCTGTCACAGTTAACGAATTATGGCCCCTAGTTAAGAGTAAAAGTGAACGAGGGCTGATGTTTGTCCACCTTCTTTAAATAATGATTTTACTCGATATCGAATGCGGTGATTTGGCCCCAGGTGATAGCTTTATATAGGTACTTTAACTCAAATTGGATCTGCATTTATTTTCTTTGGGTTGATATTATACGAATGTAATCAACACATGATAAATAATGTATAAAATCTAGATCGTATGCAAATTAAAGCCGATTTCATATTGAGAAAATACAAACTAAGAACTGTAAATTGATATTGAGAAAATACTAACTTGATATTGAAATATTAATATTAAACTTGAAAATATGCAAACAAATATTGTAGAGTTGAGAAAAAATCAATTGATTTTGGAAAATGTCACTAACAGTTTCTATGAATAACGAAGGTCTCTTTTTTGCGTTTTATGTTTTTTATTTATCTGCCATCATGTTTCTAAATAAAAGTTTTAAATTAATTTATATCAATCACTTTAATAAAACGAACCTTAAACCTGGTGCTATAATTTTGACATTAGTTGTTCAAACTTGTATAAGTTATTTCTCCCTCACACTGAAATCGAAAAAGATTTTTTGGAATAAAAGTAAACTTTGTGTTCAATTTCTATATCTTTTTGGTGTTTTGTTAGATTTGTACAGGCATCTCACAGAATAAAATCGGGATCAATTTGATTCCGTATTACCAAATCGATGGATTTCGTTTTAGCTTCTTCAGAAATTTGTCGCTTTCATTAAATCGAAAAAAAAAAATGAAAATGCATTAAATATGGCAACGTAACGAAAAATACACAGGCGATTGTTGTAAATAAAGAGAAATTTGTTTGTGTTAAATAAATAAAAAATATAAAATGCCCGGCATATATCCATTGTTGCAGTAATAGAGGAACTAAACCAACATTCCGTTGAAAAATTGCGTCAACGTCATTTAAGGGTTGCATCAGATCCTTTGTCAGTCCAAATGATATGTAAGTTACATACATATGTATATACATTTGCTCGCAAACAAAAACCATATGTATATGTACCTCTTTAGCTTCGTCGCAACAAGGATGCGTTTGTGATGGTTTTGGAAAATTTTCTTTAGATGGTGGGCCAGAAGAATTTAATTGGTCTGTCGGGTCTGCCAAATGTCATTCCTCAAAAACCCGATCTCTCTTCGCGAACCCCTGGCATTCCATGAATTCAAGAAAAATAACATCTTGTCCTGAACTACGATGTTTTCCCCTTTCGTTTGTTTTGCTTCGCCTTTTTGCTGTCGGTGTCGTATTTTGTTAGAAAAATCTTATATTTTGCACTAAACAAAAAGTGGTTTGTATGAAATAAAAAGATGGCATTAATAATTTTACAACGTTTTGTATATTTCATCATCTAAAAATGATTTTCTCTTAAATTGGTAACAAAATTTATTTTATAGATTGAAATGGCTAAATTTTGCTAAAATAAATGTACCAATAGTATTTATACCCTATACCACTATGTGGTTTGGGTATAATGACTTTGTGCTGCTGTTTGTAACAACCAAAAATATTTGACCTACACCCATCTTTAATTATACCGATCGAACCAGAATCACTATCTGATTCGATTAAACGATGTCCGTCCGTCCATCCGTCCGTCCGTCCGTCTGTGTGTCCATGTAAAGCTTGTAATCAAACTGCAGGTCGCAAATATGAATATATTTTGATGAAATTTGGTATATAAGCTTTTATCGGCCATGGGATGAACGCTATTGAAATTGGCGAGAATCGGTCCATGTTCAGACCTAGCCCCCATACAAATTACCCATATGAAATCGACATAAATTTCCATAAGATCCAAATTGTCATATAGATCTTACTCAAATTGGGTTTGTATGCGTTCATTACATCCACTAATGAGTAGTCCAAAAATGATCCCTTTGACCCCATATAGAGCTGCTTCCCGATCTTCACTTAAATCTATTAAAAAACAAAAATATTGCACTGATTCTTCTCAAATTTTGTTTGTATATATTTTTGCAAAATACAGGAGACTTTACCAAACATGATCAGGATCGGTCCATTTTTGGAAATAGTCCCTTTATAGATATAGCATCCGATATGAACTTTTTCATATATGCAGCCAAAAAAATTAATAAAAAATCCCACTCAAATATGGTTTTTGCTTATTTTCAATGTCCAGTTAGTTGGGCCTAAGAGATAGGGTTTCTAAAAGCATTGTATAGGGTATCGTATAGTCGGTCTAGACCGACTATAATTTTCTTACTTGTTTTTTATTGTAAAATCTTTGTGCATATATATGTTTGTCAATCCTTTTGTAATAATTAGAAAAAAGAATTGCCTCATAAAATATAAATATTCGTCATTCTTATAACAAGCGGAGCTGATATAGCTATGTCCGACTGTTCGTCTATTTGTCTGTGGAAATTGATATTAAAAGTCCCCAATGTCGTTTAATGAAAAAGTAAAAAAAAAACTTTTGAAAAATATGATTTTTCTTTGTTATTCTTGTTATTATTATTATTCGTATTTAGCTGTTTGTGTGTGATTGCGGTAATTGTTGTTGTTGTTGGAGTCGTTGTGATTGTAGCATTAGTTTAGGTTGGTGTTGTCACACTTCTTCTTAACGTGATCTCGAGTAAATACAAAAGATCACCAATATGTAAACAGTTTTTCTCTGAAGAAAAATGTCCATATTACAAGTTTCGTCATTTTAAAACATTTCCAATTTTCAAAATTTATAATTTTTTGCATATATACAGCTTTGTTTAAAATCTCTCCAATTAGAAGCTTTAAGCATTTTAAATATATTTCCAACTAAATACGTTCACATGTAATTCTTTTATATTTGTTTGTCAAATTCTAAAAATTTTCTTATAAAGATTCATCTCAGCATGTACTAAATATTTATAATCTTTAATTTTTATAAAACTTTTTACTTTTCCAAAACTATTAGTATATGTATATAACTTCTATTGTATTTTTGCATTCAATTTATCTCTGTATTTTTAAATTAACTATTCAGATAAATATATTTAACAATTAGAATTACTAACATAATTTTCATGCAATTGCTATTGATACATTCAATAATTGATTTGAATAGATTTTTTTTTTTTTTGGAAAATGGTTTTAAACATAATGCGGATTTTACAAAAATGTTTATTAACGCTATATCGAAAGCCTGGCCTAGAAATACGAACAACATGGAAATACAAGTTTTCCTTTATATACAAGTTTTCTTTTATTGTTTTGATATTTATTTTTGTCACAAATTTTAAAATTGTTTACAAATTATTTGAAATAAATTTTTTCATGCTTGTAACCATCAGTAATAATTTACTTTATAATAGGGATATCGGTGCTAGCCGATTTAACGATGTCCATCCGTCCGTCTCTTAGTACACGAAAAAAATATATATTGGGGGGAAATTTGGTTTACGAGTACGTCAATCGGGCAATCTCACATATCTCTGTTATTTATGCCCATTTATAACCTCAGGATTTTATAAGGCTCTTTGTATAGGGTACATTTTTTACGCAACAGAAACGCAATTAACTTAAATGTAAGTGGTATTTGAATTCAAAAGTTGAGTATAGGAAACAGTATTAAACTGATAGCCGTAATATTGATTTTGAAATACAGGTAGAATGTATCAAAGATTCGGTACATTCGAATTTAATACTCTTAAATGGTTATTATTATTATCAATTCTTATCTAAATTTAAGTTGCTGCAAGAATCTACTGATAGATAAATAATGTGTTATTGAATTGTAAATGTTTTCAACAAAAACTATTTGTCTGCCCAGTAAGTTTTAGTTAAGTTTTTACTTCTATAATAAAACAACAATACATTTTCTGCGCTCTTGGTACTAATCGTAGTCTTAAAAATTGTTCGAAACAAAAAAAAAAAAAAAAAAAAAAATACAAATCACAATCAAATCAAGTGGTTATTTGTTCGTACAGTGGGCATTTTAAGCTTGCGCCGCCACATGGTAGTGTCTCAAAAGCCATCTCTGAGATCTTTACCGTGGCTTTTCAAAAAAAAAAAAAATTGCCACTCAGCATTGCATACAACACCTTGATGACACAAGTTAATAAAGTTTTTCACGTTCTTAATATGTGCAGCTGAGTTTGAGTTTTTTGAGTTTTGCCGTTGAAATCCACAAAATATTTTTTGAAGCATTTTTAAATACTATATTTCGAAAAACTAGCCCATCAACTGAAAGTTATCAAAATTAACATTAAAACAACTTTAAAAGAAAAAGATCATACCACATATTATTTTAAAAGTAATTTGGGTGCCAGGACATAATCCCCATAGCGGAAGCGAAGCATAATTTCTGATATTTTCTGTCATAATATCCACTATATAAGTGGATTTTATGTGCATTTTCAAAACGGTCATAATCTGTACGTTTACTACAATTAGTGACGATATGCCTGACATTTTTTTGAGTTAATGTCTGAAAACTTTTTGGTCATAATCTCCAAAACGGAAATTCTTGTTATGACCGTTTTCGGACATAATCTATCTCCATAACGTAAATGGGAATTATATTCGTTGGTGTTATGTAATGACTCCGAAATGTTATTACTTCTCATATGTGATCTGAATTTGTCACGTAGCTGAAATACTGTTAAATTTGTGTGTAATTTTGTAAACATATTTTAATACATATATTTTGTTGATATTAAAAATATTAACGACACTTTATTTTGAAAATTTTGTGCCAATATTATTAGTGGGAGAAGCAACATTTATGAGAAATTTAACTTAATTAGCAAGGAAACCATGGAAATCGTGTGGCATTGTTTCAGAATATACAAATGAGATAGATGGCATATCATAGCAAATTTCCATATCGAAACTTGTGATGGATCATAAGCCTATAAGTAAGAGATTATCAGAGACTAATTTTAGTGGAGCGACTCTTCACTTCGTGAAGAAAATCTCTGTATTCCATGAAATAAGTAGTTATTGAATTTTTAGATATATGCGTTAACACGATAAAAATGTACATGGTCCCCTTCACACAGAAAACTAAAATGCTCAATTTTAGGAAGGTGAAAATCAAATGCGTTCAAATTCTCTACTGCGAAAACAAATCAAAATTGGGTTAATGATATAATCTGCAGAAATACATTGGCAAAATAAATAGAAATAATATTGGTAACTTCAAATTTATATCGAAAAAACAAAAATATTAGAAAATAGATTAATAAATTTGTATAAAAAAAAATAAAAGATTTATATTTTGAAATGGCTAACGTTTAGATGTTAAAGAAGGAAGAATTGAATTTGAGTTAACAAATGTTTATATTGGGAAAAGAAAAAAATTTACTTAGAAACTAAAACAAATAAGAAAACTATAGTCGGTCTACGGTATCCTATACCATGTGCTTCGAGAGGATTCAACTTCGCTGAAGTAATAACTGGGTATAGAAAATAAGCAAGTTTTAATGAAATTGTTATAAATTTGTGGCGTCGCACAGTGGCGCCCGTAGAGCAAACGAGGTTGCAAAAATCAAAATTTTCATGTACGCCGACGAAATTTTGAATAAACCCATGTTATAGGAATCTTTTCAACGATTTCAAATATGCTACTCTTAATAATATCGCATTTTTAGTTTAGAAGATATAACCGTTCAAAGTTGACCGACTTTCGGTTTTCAAAAAAACACACAATTTTTAGTCAATTTGTTGCGATTTCAGGTGTAATATCACGAAAAATAGGTGACGAATCGCCTTATTTTTTGTTTGTGTTGATTGATGTATTTATTAAATGTATAATGATAAAAAAAAAATTAACTGTTTGCTTTGTGTTTCTCCTGGTAAATCACTATTTAAAAACTATCCGTTTTTTCACTATTTTTCAACTTTGACGGAAAATAAAAAAAACTATATTTTTCTATATTTGCCATATTTGCAAAACATGTTCTTTGATTATTTCTTTACATAATTCAAAAGGTTTTATCTGCCCGTACGTGCCCGTTTGGCTTCTAGAGGTAAAAAAGGTTAAAAAGACATGGTTGCAGAAATTGTATGGCGTGCATCCCTTACATGTTTTGACTGACAGTAGTTTGATTTAATAGTTTGAAAATTGCATTTTAAGTCGGTTGTCTACCTGTCAAAGTCTACTCCCAATATTCTGTTACAGACACAGGATGCACAAAAAACTACTCATTGAAATTCGCAGGTACGCACCTCACTTAAAAATTACTTTGGAGTACAAATGGTCAAGAACAATATTGACTTATGGTCCCTCCAGGTAGACACAAATCTTATTTAGACACGAGCATAATATCAAAATTGCATAATTCAGCCTAAATCCATATGTATGCAGGGAACATATTGCAAAATAAGCATAATGCCTGGATTAGTCTACGACTGAAAACATGGCGTTGAAAAATTTAAAATTATTTGAACTGTTTAGAAGGTCAACCACGCCAAAGTTTTTCACGGAAGCTGCTTTAGAAGAACTTGATAGCTTATACGGAAATATTGAGAGAAGCGAAATTATAAAAAATAATTTTTATCTGATATATGCAAATATTAGGGCAAAATGGGTGAAATCTAATCGAACCATTCAGAACTTCAACTCCAAATACGAGGACTGGCTTAACGAAGACACCATCCTGGATATATTGGCAGTAGATAAACCCACCACATCAACCAGAGGAGCAAAAGGAAGGCCAAAAAAAAGTATTGAGGAGTGTTCAATTTTCACAAGAAAGAGGAAACTTGCCGATGCCACTAATGACTTGACCACGAAGCATTTATCGGACGCGCTGTCTATTAAATATACAAAGGATAGTGAAAGAGTTAGGTCGCAGATTACAAAATCTGTTGCTGATACAAGCTCACTGCGACTAAAAAGATTAAGGAAAGCATTCCACGCCCACAAACGCACACATTAAAAAGTATGGTTCCGAAGAAGCCTTGGCCTTGTTTATGGACTTACAACTTTCCAAAGAAAAATATGAGATACTACGGGCACCCTTGATGCGACACGGGGCTGACGTTTTACCAGGATACAAGCATATTACGCAAGCCAAAAAAAATTCACGACCACTGCATACGGAGTTTACGGAAGTCTCTGTGAAAGCCAATCTGCAGGATCTCATGGGCCATACAGCAAAACGGTTGTTGGAGAGTCTTCCTGAAAATGAGATGAAAATTCTTCCTGAGAAACTGACATTGATCAGCAAATGGGGCTGCGATGGATCCTCCGGACAAAGCGTTTATAAGCAAAGGATATCTTCCGATGACGCTACAATATCGGACGGAAATATGTTTATGGCATCTGTTGTTCTTTGCGGCTAAAATCTGATGTTTCCCTATACTGGAAAAATCCACGTCCGTCATCAGTGCATTATTGCCGACCAATAATGTTTCAGTTTCAGACCACGGTGAAGGACATTGAAGAACAATTAAGCAAGATTAAGCCTACAAAGCTGCAAATTGGAGAAGGAAAATATATTTAATGCAATTACGAGTTCCACCTGACCATGGTTGACGGAAAAGTCGTAAACGAACTGACAGGAAGAACCTCAACATTGTCATGCCCGATTTGCAAAGAGAGTCAGTAGAACTTTGGTAATTTAAACGATTCTACAAACGAGGAGAATTACGAATATGGAATGTCACCATTGCACGCAAGGATAAGGTGTATGGAGTTCTTGCTAAAACTGGCGTATACATCAATAAAGGATAAGGAAAAGATCAGAAAGAAGCAAATACAGGATGCTTTTTTTAAACAAGTTTGACTAAAAGTAGACTGTCCCAAGCACGGATACGGTAACTCAAACGATGGAAACACTTCTAGGAGATTTTTTGAAAATGATGAAGCAGTAACTAGAATCACTGGAATTGACAATAAAATCGTAAAAAGTTTGGGAACGATCTTGAATGTTTTAAACTGCAAAGAAAATGTCAATTCTACAAAATATGGAGAATATGTATCGAAAACTGCATCTCTTTTAGCAGAAATGTATCCACAGAAGTTGCCCCGACCGTCCATAAAATATTGGCGCATGGCAAATATATAATTGAGTACCAGTCTTTGCCAATTGGAGAGCTTTCTGAAGAAGCACAGGAGTCTCTTAACAAATTTTATAAAAAATATAGATTGCAGAACATATTCAAAGCATCAAAGGTAAGGCAAAATGAGGACCTCTTCAACATGTAGGCAGCATCTTCCGATCCACTTATTTCTTCCCTGCGGCATGTGAAGTCACGAATAGATTTAGAAAATAATTATAGTTTAGAAATGATTAGTCTTTTAGATATACCTTCTCTTACGAATTGTGCTGAATATTTTACAGAAAATTGAAAAAATAAATTTAAAAAAGAAGTAATTTTTTTTAATTTGTTGGGTAATAATTTAAAACATAAAACCCTAAAGAAAAAAAATAAAAACAATCTTAAAATGCAAAAATAATTTTTTTTAGTTACCATAAAATTGATTTTTCTACAAATTTTAACTTTGATAACCCACAAGTAGGCCCCTACAAAGCATAGCACCCTTTCCGAACGCTCATTTCATAGGCTGAACAGTTATCTATCATATGCCGTTTAAACTGTTCAATTATGTTATTTGGTTCAAAAGATATGATTTTTGCAACGAAAAACTCAAATGGCGCCACTGTGCGTCGATACAAGAAAAAGTTCATATCTGATATTTTTATACCAGGACTAAGTCAAAAATGGTCCAATCATGGCGATATTTATTAAACTAATTACTTTTCTCAAAATTATATATAAACCGAAATTAAAAATAAAACTATGCATTATTCTAGTTTTATGATATATTTGAGTTAATATCGGGAATCAATCATGGCGAATATAACTAAAATTGATCCTACAGCGCTTATACGTATGATTAGTGGGTTTAGTACATACATAAACGCACCAAATTATACCTATCATTATATGTACCAGAATCTGGAACTTACGACTATTATAGTTGGTCTGAGAGGAGTTATTGTTATGGGGCCTGGGTCTGAATGAGCACCGAATTCCACCAATTTAAACAGTGTTTACTCTGTGAATGATATTTGCGACCTGTAGTTTGATTACAAAGTTTACATGGATATACAGACGGACGGTCGGACTGACGGACATTGCTAAATTGACTCAAAAAGTGATTCTGAGTCGATTGGTGTAATTAAAGCTAGGTGTGGGTTAATATTTTTGGTAGTAACAAACATAACATGAAGTACGCATAAAAGTATCTGTTCAGAAGAAATGATTTATCGGAATTTTCAAACAATTATTCAACCTTTGTGACTTTATCATCAACCCTCGTGGTATATGAGTACACATATTTAGAACGTGATGACGATTTTCAAAAGTGTTTTTTTTTTATTCTCTTTTATGTTTGAATGAAAACAGAAAAGGGCAACACAAGGAATTTAATTAAGAAATGTCCATGAAAATAACTAAAGATAAAGTCGATTTCTTTTTTTTTTTTTAATTCGGTGTACTATTATTACCAGATATTTATAATATGGAGGGGCAAAGCATACAAACTGACAAAACAAAATAAAAAATTGACTAAGAAAATTGCTTTTTTAATAGGGATAAAGAGTTAGTCAAATGTTGCTTTCATACTTTATAGTAATGTTGCAACATTTTGAATCGCGTTGACTTTCAAGAACAAAAGGCAAGGTTGGTTTTTAGATGTCAATAGTTTAATGTCTGTACGTAGGTATATGTATGTTGTACATAATAGTGTTTAAAAACTTTAATTATAACTGATAAATTAGAAAAATTAGTAAAATTATAACAAGCGGATTTGATATAGCGATGTCCGTCTGTCCGTCTGTAGAAATCACGATCACGTTCTCAATAGGTTAAGTAAAGTGTTTATTTTTAGTAAAAATGATTCATTAACATCTTGGAAAGTTTTTTGTTTAAAATTGTCAAAATCTGTTAAATAGGACCCGAGAAATCACTGAAAAAGTAGAAAAAAATATATATATACTTGTTGTTGTTCTTGTGTTCGTTGTGGTAATAATATAAAAATTCAGCAACATCGAAAGCATAAGAATTATTAATAAAAAAAATCAATAATGCAAATTTACCAAAGCATTTTTCTTTCGTAATATGTACATATAACTTAAACTTCTTTATATTTTTCTTATGTATTAATTTATTTAAAAAAAACTCAACAACAACTTTTGATGTATTTTTTGTGTGTTATATTTACATATATATACATATATTAAATAAAAAAATTAATAAAATCAATATCAATATTCTGCGATTTTTATATTATTGATATATAATTGAATGATAATTGATACATACTACTGCTGCAAATATCAAAATTTGACAAAAAATTTATCATTTGAAAGGTACTTCTTTTTAGCTGTTACCCAGGTTTACAGATTTTCATCGTCTGGAATATTTTTTTGGAGTTATGATTGTTTAAAGTTGCTACTAACACATACATGAAATTATACAATGCTTTGTGTGTGTCTATTAAATTTGTTAATGTGTTTTTGTGTTTTTGTGTTGAGTTTGTTTTCTTAATTTAAAATGAGCTGAACTGCGAAGCATACATTTAGGGTCCTCAGTAAATGAAAAAATAAAATTTCCTAGAATTTGCACTCGAATTTCGAGTGCTGGAATCTGCTTGCTATAGGTAAATCGGTATATTATTATACCCTATACCACTATGTGGTTTGGGTATAATGACTTTGTGCTGCTGTTTGTAACAACCAAAAATATTTGACCTAGACCCATCTTTAATTATACCGATCGAATCAGAATCACTTTCTGTGTTGATTTAACAATGTCCGTCCGTCCGTCCGTCTGTGTGTCCATGTAAAGCTTGTAATCAAACTGCAGGTCGCAAATATGAATGTATTTCGATGAAATTTGGTACATAATCTTTTATCAGCCATGGGATGAACGCTATTGAAATTGGTGAGAATCGGTCCATGTTCAGACCTAGCCCCCATACAAATTACCCATATGAAATCGACATAAATTGCCATAAGATCCAAATTGTCATATAGATCTTACTCAAATTGGGTTTGTATGCGTTCATTACATCCATTAATGAGTAGTCCAAAAATGATCCCTTTGACCCCATATAGAGCTGCTTCCCGATCTTCACTTAAATCTATTAAAAAACAAAAATATTGCACTGATTCTTCTCAAATTTTGTTTGTATATATTTTTGCAAAATACAAGAGACTTTACCAAACATGATCAGGATCGGTCCATTTTTGGACCAAGTCCCTATATAGCATCCGATATAGCATCCGATATGAACTTTTTCATATCTGCAGCCAAAAAAATTAATAAAAATCCCACTCAAATTTGGTTTTTGCTTATTTTCTATGTCCAGTTAGTTGGGCCTAAGAGATAGGGTCTCTAAACGCATGGTTTAGGGTATCGTATAGTCGGTCTAGACCGACTATAATTTTCTTACTTGTTTTATTTATATAAAATTTTACAATATTTTTTTTAGGAAAAATACATTTTTTTGTATTAACAAAATGAGCTTCACTTAATTTTTCTAAGTGTGACTATACTACAATTTTTGTTCGCCACAATTTTTGTTCTAATTAGATATTAAATAATATCTTACTAGAATCTATGATTTATTTGGATTAAAAAGCTTTGAAATAATTATCTCTATTGTAACATGAATGTAGTAAACATTTTCAGTTAGATATTCAAACACAACAATGTTATCGCATGTTCAGACGACACAATGAATCACTTGGTTCGCTCTCTGAATCACGATTGCAAACCTTGGTGTTCAGAAATTTTGTGCAAATTTTTGGAGACATCCTTATACACTTTACGTTTCACTACTTCATTATACCCTCCACTCCAGTGTGCAGAGGGTATATATAAGTTTGTCATTCCGTTTGTAATAATTAGAAAAAAAAATTTGGACCCCATAAAATATATATATTTGTGATCGTTATAACAACCGGAGTTGATATAGCGATGTCCGTCTGTCCGTCTGTCCGTCTGTCCGTCTGTCCGTCTGTCCGTCTGTGGAAATCACGATGACGGCATCAATCGGGCAGCTAGGATGCTCGTTGGCATAAAAAATGATTCATTAACATCCTGAAAAGTTTGCTATTTAAAATCGTCCAAATCGGTCGGTTAGGGCCCGAGATTTGAATGAAGAACTAAAAAAAGTCTTGAAAAAATATAATTTTCTATGTTGTTCTTGTCACGATCACGCCCTCAATAGGATAGCTAGGGTGATAATTTTTAGTGAGAATGATTCACCAAATTCATGGGAAGATTTCTATTTCAAAAATCATTAAAATCGGTGGAACAGGTCCAGGTAAATCTATGAAAAATTAAAAAAAAAATTAAAAACATGATGTTTCCATATTGTTCCTGTTGTTATTCTAAATGTTGCATTGTTGTCATAGCTGGACTTGTTGTTTTTGTGGTCGTTGTGGTAATAATGTAATAAAAACAAACCCTTTGTACATTTTTTTGTGAACTCTGGTAGAAAATTTTAAAAGTTTCCATTGTTTTGGCATCACTAAAAAAATTTGTTAGATCATTTCTGTCATTGCCACGAGCCTGCATGCAAAATTTCAGATCGATTGGCTCACGGGAAAGGGGCTAAAAATCGATCCAAAATTTTGTCGACAAGCAGACACTACCAGTTAATATAAAGGCAGTAAATAAAGGGAGTAAAAGTTCACCAATAATTTAAAAAACAAATTTTTATGTATTAATTTATTTAAAGAAAAAAATAATTAAATGAAATAGTAATAATAATAAAAAAAAATAATATACAATACAAAAAAAAAGAATATATAAATAAAATAAAATAAAGATAAATGCATTCATAGCATTATAATACATATAAAAGGTCAATGTTTTCTAACCGTAACCGTAACTAGTCAGTTGTTTTTTTTTTACATGAAAATCATTTAAAACAGTTACCGAACGTAACCGGAACGTCCCAATACTTTTCATGTGAAAAAAAGGCTGACACGTTACGTAACAGTTACATGTCGCTAACTTGTTCTTTACACAGGCTACTGCTTTTGCAGCCAACTTCAAGTCTATTTATATAGTTTCGTAAGCATAACTGATAAAATTGTTTCTATTATTTTTTGCTGTAAGTAATAAATTATAAATATACTGAATTTGCAAACTAAAATGGATACATATATTGGAGGTGCTTTAATACAAAAGAGTTAACGAAACAAAATCAAAAAAAAACAACTCTACAACATCAACAATGGCAGTCATATGTTCTTCAAATAGAAAAAAAAACTGCAAGTGTGTTTTGTTGGCTACAAAACAAAAATAGTGTTGACAATATAACAAAATATGTAAAAGAAGTTAGTGCTATGAAATATTTTATTTTGTTTAAAAAAAAAATCGCAAAATGAAAGGCTATAATTCCATTAATAATCAAAAGGCGTTAAACTAATTTATTTATTTTTACGTTGTACTAATGCATTTTAAATAAGTAAAAGTAATTGTATATTTAAATAAAAATGCATTTGTATTATATGTTGCTGTCGTATTCAGAAAAATCAAGTAGCTGACTATACGACTACAAATGCTGCTGCCAGCAGTCGTCTATGTGTTTCATTCATGATGTTGCATTTTTTTGCGAGCAATACTTACATATATTCTAAATAAAGAAATAATAGTTCTTTTCATACTGCGAAATCTATACAAATATATGTACAAATACTATATGTCAAATTTCAAATTTGCAATAATTGATACATGTTTGAAAGAAAATTGTATAATATGAAATGTCTTTAATTTATTTCATAGAAAACAATTTTTTGAGGTGCGTGGATTTTCCATATTTACTGTTTTACTATTTTCGTAATGAGGTTAAATGAGTTAAAAAGAATTTAAAATATTTGAAAATATTAGGTGAGGATCCTCAAGATGTAATATATGATCGGTCTAAAACTTTTCACTTAGAGCCACAGTTAAATTCGAAACAACAAAAACCCATATATTTTGTGCATAAAGTTTAACATTAAATGTGCTTTTCTAAAATGTCTATATATTTTTCTCATTCATTTCTGACCATCTTCAATGTAAATTTACCAAAGTTTTTTTTATTGCAATATGTATATAAAACTTAAAAATTTAATATTTTTTATTGTGTATTAACTTATTATTCTGCGATTTTCATTACATCACAAAATGTTACAAATTGGCACTACTGTTTCAAAAACAGAAAACTTCTAAATCAGTTGAAAACAGTTGATCTGTAAAACTGTGTGTGAAATTGTGTCAAATAAAGGTGCTATTACATGATGTGTTTTTTACATATGTACTGTCAAATTTTCCCACAACAAAAGTTGTACACATCGTGTGATACATATGAAACATTGTTTATGTACAATACATGAAGAATGTCACACGTACATTTTTCAATTAGAACAGGTTCTATTTTTGCATGACAAACAAATGAAAATACAACACTGCTTGTGGCGAAAGAAAAACAGAGTAAATTTTTAAGATTAATATTGAAAGAAAAATAAATTGCTTAGTATTAATTAACAATTAAAAAATACATAACCTTTTTTTAACAAAAAATTTTTGTAAATTCACAAATTAAATCAGCTGTTGTTTACATTTAGAGGTTATGTCATACGGAAATACATACGCACGTGTGATAGCAAAAATTATGAATCGTATGTAAAAGACAATTTTGACAGACATGAAGAATTTCATATGGATAAAAAAAGTGACAGTACATATGTAAAAAACACTTCGTGTAATAGCACCTTAAAATTACAAATATTAATAAATATAATAATACATATATATATATTTTATTAATTTTGTTAAGAATTAGCACAAAATTGATTTTCCATTTTGCATTTCATTTATAAAGAATTCTGCCATATTTTGTTAAAGGGAAAATCCATTTTTGTTATATTAAAAAAAACAGACTTGCATTTAATTTTTCCGTGACTGCCTCAATAATTGCGTAGATGCCACCACAATATTTTTTCTAATTAAATATTAACCAATATCTAACTAGAATTATGATTTATTCTGACTAAAAAGTTCCAATTAAAAGTTATTCATCCCAATTATGAATATTCTCAAGGAATTTCTTTCTCACGGAAAATACATTTCTCGAGAAAAAAATTCCTCCAATTATAAATTCCGCGTGAACAAAAAATGATTAACTGGCATCATCGAATTTCGAAGCCACTTGCTTTGCTTATTGACAATTTATTTTCTATTTTTTGTGTGTGTTCAAACGACCCTACAATAAATGTCCCAATAAACATTTTTGTTTGCTATCAACTTGAGGTGCATTTGAGATCAAATACATTTCTCAAATCTCCAGCGTTAATTCTCAAATGCCCTCAATAGTTCGAATATAGTCTTCTCAACTTAAAAGGCACATTTTTATATGGCGATTTTCATAGTTATCAAATTGAGAAATTTGTGATTCTCAACTTGATAGCAAAGAAATATTTCCAATCGGTATCAAATGGAAGGTACGGAATTGCCATATTAAAAAATATTATACTAATTTTAGAAATGAAAACAATGTACTTATTTTAATGTTTCAATTTAATTTCATTATATATTTAACATTACTATGTACATATTTAACATTAAATGTACATATTATGTACATTTTTTAAAATCTAGAATTAAAAATAAATGAATTAATTAGTTGTACATTTTTTGAAAAATTCGACAAAAAGCAGAAATAATTAAAAATATATCAATGATTTATTTGTACTTTTTTGGCATTTTTTAATTTAATTTATTATTTATGACATATTTAAATAATATCTCAGACTTAACACAAATCGTATTCAAGTTGAAAAAATGTTTGGTCTCAAGTGGAGAAAAGTGTTGGATATCCAATTGAGAGTAAAAATGTTTCTCAAAGATTGGAAAAAATGTTAAGTCTCAACTTGATGTCAAGTTGAAAGCAAACAAGGAGAAAAATTGTTCAACCCAAGTTGAGAATTACATTTGACATCAATTTAAGAACTTAACTTTTCTCCAACATTGGAGAAATAATATTTAAATGCATACTGGGGAATGACCGAAACTAACACATAAACAGTTTTTTCCTATTTGAAAAACATATGACTGTCATTGTTGCTGTTGTAGAGTTGTTATACCCTCCACTCCAGTTTGTCATTCCGTTTGTAATAATTAGAAAAAAAATTTTGGACCCCATAAAATTTATATATTTGTGATCCTTATAACAACCGGAGTTGATATAGCGATGTCCGTCTGTCCGTCTGTGGAAATCACGATGACGGCATCAATCCGGCAGCTAGGGTACTCGTTGACAGAAAAATGATTCACTAACATCATGAGAAGTTTGCTATTTAAAATCGTCCAAATCGGTCGATTAGGGCCCGAGATTTGAATGAAGAACTAAAAAAGTCTTGAAAAAAAAAATAATTTTCTATGTTGTTCTTGTCACGATCACGCCCTCAATAGTGCAGCTACAGTGATCATTTTTAGTGAGAATGATTCACCAAATTCATGGAAAGATTTCTACTTCAAAAATCATTAAAATCGGTGGAACAGGTCCAGGGAAATCTCTGAAAAAGTAAAAAAAAAATGAAAAACATGATATTTCTATATTTTTCTTGTTGTTATTCTAAATTTTGCATTGTTTTCATAGCTGGACTTGTTGTTTTTGTGGTCGTTATGGTAATAATATAACAAAAACAAACCCTTTGTACATTTTTTTATCAACTCTGGTAGAAAAATTTAAAAGTTTCCATTGTTTTGGCATCACTAAAAAAATATGTTAGATCATTTCTGTCATTGCCACAAGCCTGCCTGCAAAATTTCAGATCGATTGGGTCACGGGAAAGTGGTTAAAATCGATCCAAAATTTTTTCGACAAGCAGACACTACGAGTTAATACAAAGGGAGTAAAAATTCACCAACATCTAAAGCAAATAATGCTAAAATACCTAGTTGTTAATAAAAAAAACAATTGGGCAATTCACAATGGGTAATGTATCGTTGTATCTCTTGTATCGTGTATCACTTTACAATAGTGTAAAATTGTTGTTGGTAATTTTCACTGAAAAATCTGATACACGATCCAACTTCATTTGCTATGTTTTGTAAATGTTGTATATTGTATCATAACATATCAGTTCCAAGTGAATGCCAGTTTTTATGAAAAAGAAAAAACAAATACATAGAATATTATCAGCATAAATAATTATAAAATAAAATATGGCAAACAATGCAAATAACGCAAATACATCGATAAGTTTATTTATATAAAAATTAATGTTTATATTTTTAGTATGTATTTTCTCTTTCAGTACCAACCAAAACATTTAACATTTTTTTTTTTTCATTATAAATTAAAATGCAAGAGGTACGTAACTAAAACTCCAGGGTATATCTCACGACCAAAAAGCAAACACTGACAAGTGTTTTCTCTTATACAAAATAGCAGAAGCGACGAAGCGATCTTTCCTCGTTGGATCGAAAATTACTAAAGAAAGCGTTTTACAATATGAAAATACAACTGAGTGTTCACAACAAATGATTGTATTGTGTATTTCAATACAACATACAATATACAACACCTGTTGTGAATTGCCCAAATGTAAATTTAGCAAAAAAATTTATGTATTAATTTATTTAAAGAGAAAAACACAAAAATAACGTTTGATGTTGTATTTTTTGTGTGTAATATTTAAATATACATACATACACATATTAAATAATACAAATAATGTACATATATTATATATATGTATGTATGTATATTGATAGTAACTGCATGTTAGAAATAAATCGGTTATTTTATTTACATAAAATTCTGCAGTATTTTGTTGTGGGGAAAATACATTTCTTTTGTATTAACAGAGTGTCACTTCATTTTGCTCAGCGTGACTATGCCACAGTAGATGCCGCCATAATTTTTGTTTGTTCTAATTAGCTTTGCAATAGTTATTTCTATTTTAACATGAATGTTAATATTTTCAACTAGATATCATACAGAACAATGTTAAGAGTATACACGGGTTGGTCTTTTATTTCATACGTTTTTTCATTATTCTTTTACAAATATGAACATAAGTTTGGCATATTACCCACCAATCTCACATCACACTGCAAGTTCGAAAAACTCAATACACTCACATTTTTTTTTACTAATACACACACATTTTCCGCAGTGGTCACACTAATGGCACCAAATTTTTCGTGCGAATAGTGGCAGACACTAACGATGATTAATGTTACCCTGTTATAAATTTAATGCAAATTTACTGGATCCTGTAAAATTGTAATTAAAGTTTTAACTTGTTAAATCTATTATAATGATTTATTTTTTGAAATGCGCATACAAAAACGTTTGTTAATTATAGAGCATAAATATTATTAACTATTATTAAAATAATACTAATAATAATAAATGTAAACATTTTCCCTCAAACATGTGCCTGTATAATAAACTTAGTAACTCTACTTAAAATAAAATAAGAGAGAGAAGTATACAAATTTTTTCAAGTTTACGCTTCGACAACATTTTAAAAATGAGATTGCAGTCAGATGTTTGAGCATAAAATTTAATGGCGATGGATTCGACTAATTCGAACAATTTTTCGTTGATAATACGTACACAACGATTTTAGAATTTCAGTGTGATGTGAGATTGGGGGGTTAACTTTTTGTTGTCTTTACAAAATAGAGTTACCGAGTTCGTCAATGAGTTTTTTGCTTACAAAACAGTTCTACATAGTTATATAGAATTATTATTCTGCTTTACCTATAAAATATCTGATTGCGATTACATCTAATTTTTAAAAATTGTTTATAATTAATAAAGCATTATTATTCACATAAATACAAAATTTCACTTTTTAAATTTTCCATTCAAATTTAAGAAAATATCAATTATAATAAAAACTGAAAATAAAATTTCCAATTATAAATTAGAAAATATTAATTGAGTTTCAGAAAATCATATCAAAACGTCGGAAATAATAATTTTAAATTTAGAAATATCTTTACATTTAAAAATGTTTACATTTAAAAAAAATATTGCCATTCAGGAGATATTAATAACTTTTCAGTACCGCGATTCAGTAACTTCTTTTAACGATAGTCGAATTGTAAAAAAAAAGAAAATTGCAAAATTATCAGTAAAATTTTGAAACGATATTCGCTATTGTTAAAGTCAGCTGTTGTTGTTATCTAAACGACAACCATTTTTGTGTGTTTTATCCAATCGATAAAACCTTAAATTTTTAGGTGAAATGTCGTCATACATAAATAAAAATCATGAAATAGTGAAAATATTTTGCTTTAATTAAAAAACTTTTTTATATAAATAAAAAAATTAAATATTCAATTCATTATTTCATTTTCAAATAAATAAACAGAAATATTAGTAAAAAAAATAAAGATATTAAACATAAACATAAAATCATCCTGTCAAACACGAAGTAATTTGTTTTTTTCTATTCTTTGTGTTTTTCGCTTATTTTGACAGAGATGCCACTCCTTTACAATTTAAATAAATAGAAAAACAGATTTGTCGATATTAATTTAAATTCAATGAATTTAAGAAAACCTCAAATGATATTTAAGAATTGCTAACATAAAAATTGTTACATAAGTAAACGTAATTTTATGAGAATGTTATTTTTTATATACAAATTTTCACAATTTTTTTTGGATGAAAATTTGAAGTTTTTCAGAAAATAAAGATAACATTAAATTATTTTATTTAAAATGTTTGGGACTTTTCGTTTTTTGCGTTTTTCATCCCTAATTTGATTATTTATTATTATAAATTTATTCTCTATGTTTTCAAAATATGGCAATATTTTAAAAAAAAGTTGAGAGAGCTTTTTTTTTTGGTTATTATTTTGTTACTCCATCCGACCTATATGACCACAATGAAGAAATATTTGGCCAGTTAAAAGAAACTATACAGCCATCTCCAATTAGCACAATTTAATACATATAGCCACTCTACACAACCATTACCTTTGCAATGGAGGTTAGGGCGAGCTATTTAATTAGCAAAAACTAAATTAAACGAGAAGTTATGTCATATAACCGGAAACGCATGCATATAGGTATATAACCAAAATGCATGCCGATCAGCAACCACGATGACCAAAAAGCAAACACCGAAATAAATAGAAAAGAAGAAAACCAACCCAAAGAATTTGCTGAAATAATTTGGTATTAAGTTTAACAAATTGTTTACTTTTTCATTTACATTTATTATCAAGACTCAAACCGAGGTGGAGGGTATCAAAGATTCGGCACAGCCGAATTTAACAGTCTTACTTGTTTTTTTTTCCATTTTTATATAAATATATATTTTATATTCGTTCAATCTTTTTATTTATTTTTTTGCACACATAAATTTTTTGCTTTTCCTTGTTTATTTTTTTGGCACCTAGTTCAGATAAACTAGCGATAATTTTTTATCAAAATTGGAGATGACAGTAAATTTTTCGTGGTTCCCAGCAAAGTTCAAAATGAACCAAAAGGGTTCGCTCTCAAAAATGTTTATGGCGAAACATGTAGATTCGATCACGATTGGGGCGCGAACCGTGTATGAGAGAGCGAACCTCGAATTTTCCTCTTCGTGTATGTAAAAATGTACACAGGTGCCAGTTAAGAAGTATCAATGAGTTTTTCTTTTGCTTACAAAACAGCTCTATATAGTTATATAGAATTATTATTCTGATTTACCTACAAAATATGTATCTGATTGCGATTGGAAATACTTTTTAGATGATGCCCTATTTGTATTTCTTTGGATCAAATGTGAAAAATCTGTAAAAAAAAAACCAAAAAAAAACTGCCTTTTATTACCCCCTAAATAATAGATTAGGCAGTTAGAACAACGATTTGTCGCGATATTTGGGCCCCCGCCTCTAAGATTTTACTGGTACGTGGTCTGTTCCGAATGTATGTATATCCATATGTATTTGCAAAAACAATAAATTACTCTAACATATTGCTTTATGGGATCTAATAAAAAAAATCGTTCTCATAATAACAATCATTCTAAATAAACTTTCCCCGAATAAAATATAAGAAACACATTAAAGATACAAGTTGCTGGCTAAAGTGTTAAAAATAAAATATCATAAAAATTGGTTAAACAAAATTCCATAAAGACTTTCAGTTTGTTTTCCATAAAGACTTTCAGTTTGTTTTAAAACTTCTTCTATCACATGCAATCATTTTATATTGTCGCTAATATTATAAATCAACAAGAATATATGTATATATATATTTTTTTTCTCAAGTTTTATAAGCTACAACCCCTAAAGAAGGGCGTACAAACTCGTATTTCACAATAAATAAGATGAAGTTTGTGCGTATTACAAGATTAAATACTTTGTTATAAATTGTTAAAAACAAATCGAATTGAACAAATTTTGATGGCTTCAACAAAGATAATAAAGTAATCCATTTGGCTATAAAATTTTAAATTTCTTTTAGCTAACTGATCATCGTAACTGGGATGATGCGTTTTTTGTTTTTTAAGCCATAAAAAACAGATGCGAACGAATTTCTTAAGTAAATGGTGTTAATTTGCACAATTTGATAGTTGATTTTTATGACTCAAACAGATGTTGATTTATCAATAATACGCATTAGGAAATTTTATACATCTGATAAATATAATACATAAAAAGGGTATGTAAATTTTTCGTATAAAGAGATTTTTTAAAATTGCCAATAAGTAGACAATATTAAAAATATTTTTACACTTACATGTACATTAGGGTGATAGCGGTTTGTATGAACAAATTTAGTTTTTCGAATCTAAAGGAGCGCCGGGCGGAATTTGGTGACACTTGGTCTAAAAAGTATTTCCTGCAAGTTTGGGCCAAATCGGATTTCGTTAACACGAGGTCAAATGTCAAGTCATACAGAATATTCGAAAATATATGAAAATTATATAATAAATAGCTTTAATTTATTTCGTGTATCGTGTAAAATGGGTCAAATTGACCCACTCAAAATTTTTGACTTTATTGTCATTTTAGACATTTAATTCTTACTAACATATTCTTCATGTACATAATCTGGACATGAAGAATATAAAAAAAAATCTAAAAAATTAAGTTAACACTATTGCTTCCACTAGATCAAAATGACCCACAAAATTTATTATTTGAAAGAACTTTTATATTAATTTAAAAGCTGGTTTTTACTTTTATTTATAATAAATTACATATTAAATCACAGTATTAAAAAATTAGAAAATTCATTAGTTTATGACAAGTTTTAAAAACATTTTAAAATTTTTAATATATTTTAGAAAATTATTTTATAGCTCAAAATCTCTAGTTAAAGACTGTAAAACGGCATATTTGGAATATTGTTTTCTGTAGCTTTGTACCACCTGAAAAATTACAGGGTCCAGGGTCGCCAATAGACATTTTTGCGACCAGTTTGCCTTTGGTTTTATAACTTACTCGGTCATCAAACAACGCAAACCAAACATATTCTTCGCTTAAATAATAGAGGTGGTTCAACATTTTAGAAAGTGCCTTTTCAGATATATTTAGGTTTATATTTTTTTAGTTATCAATTTCTTTTAAAATTTGTAAGTCATTAAGGGCAGCTTTATCAGCTTGGTTTGAATCAAACCAAAACCGTGAATAACATTTTACAATGAAGCCCGCAACCTCAATCAATCCATTCAGTTCCGAATCTGTTATTTCTGGAAACTGATGACTAAAAATTATAATTTTGAGGCAATAAATAGCTTTAGCCTGGCATTGCAAAATTAATACCTCTCGGTGGGGTTCCACCCATTAACACAAAAAACGTCTTTAAGTGATTTAACATATCCACTGGTTTCTTTAAAGAAGACCCCCAAAAACTCCTTATAGTCGCATCTTGGGAGAGATTCATCAAGCTATTTATATGCATAGCTCAAAATTTCTGTTGAATCGTTGCCAATTATTTCAAGAATTCTTGAATGACTTACTCCTGTCATAAAATTGTTTTGCTGGATTTGAGGCCAACGATTTTTAAATTTTTTAAAGTGATATCAGGGCTTGTTGACGATCCGTGATTTGCCTCTGTAAACACTGCAGCCAAGACAATTTCAAAAATATGGTGCCTGCAGCCAAAAAACAAAATATCCCGTCCAATAGCGCCCTTATTGGACGATGTTGTGTCAACAACAAAGGTATCCGTTTTAGACAAAATTCCGTTTTCTTCTAAAGCATCATATACTGCTGAAGAAATTTCCAATCCAGTCCCAGAAAGAATGTCAGGCGTATTTATAATTTGCTCTAAGTCCGGTGCGGTAGCTATTATTGCAAGACGATCTTAATTTTTTCCTGTAATTGAAGTAAGAAGTTTCGTATCCCAATGTATTGTTAAAGGGTTGTCATTTTCTGAAAACTTTTTCATTATTTTTTGGCTTGTTACTTCTCTTATGTCGGATTTTGTTTGTGTATTGAAAAGCGATTTACTATGTAATCGGAAGCATCGAGACCTACTGCGTCTAACACAGCTGTCAATATATGGACGGCGTCTCTTTGGCTAATTTTCAATTTATCGAAAACAATATCTTCAGTTTCAGAAAGATCAATATCAACACTACAAGCTGTGTAAATTTTTTGTTTTTACTTCAAAAAAGTTTTATAAATTTAAACAAACCTATAATTACCTGTTAAAATTGATGCCGATTCTTCATATTTTCTCTTCCGATTTTCTTCTTGTTGTCTTCGTTTAAGTATTTGATCTTCCTTATTTTTTAAATTGATGTCTGCTTTAGACCTTTATACCTTTGTGCAGTTAAAAATAGTTTGTCTTCTTCAATAGTAATCAAATTAAGTGCGTCCATATGTGCAATGTCAAACAAGTCTTCCAATCCATTACCTAGACCGACATTTCACAAAATATTTCCATTTTTTATATAATCCAATCAATTTTTTTCCAGCTTTATGCATGTATTGCATAGGAATGCGGGCTTTATTCCAAAAAATAGAGCATTCTCTAATAACCAAACGCGCACTTTCTTCCAAATTTAAATTAATCATTCACCTTTTGAAGGTAACTTGCTTCCTGTTAAATGCAGTTGAGGATAACCGACCATGTATATTTCTTCTCTTAATGAAGGCATTTAAATATTAAGAAAAGCAAGCAAGAAAATTATAGTCGGTGGAGACCGACTATATGATACCCTATACCATGCGTTAAGAGACGCTATCTCATAAGCCCAACTAACTGAAAATAGAAAATAAGCATAAACCAAATTTGAGTGGTATTTTTATTAATTTTTTTGGCTGCATATATGAAAAAGTTCATATCGGATGCTATACCTATATGGGGACTAGGCCCAAAAATGGAACGATCCTGGATATGTTTGGTAAAGTCTCTTGTATTTTGCAAAAATATATACGAACAAAATTTGAGAAGAATCAGTGCAATATTTTTGTTTTTTGATAGATTAAAGTGAAGATCGGGAAGCAGCTCTATATGGGGCCTAGGACTATGAGTTGTCCGAGTTATCATTTTTAGACTACTCATTAATGGATGTAATAAACGCATACAAACCCAATTTGAGTAAGATCTATATGACAATTTGGATCTTATGGCAATTTATGTCGATTTAATAGGGGTCATTTGTATGGGGGCTAGGTCTGAACATGGACCAATTCTCACAAATAGCCTTCATCCTATGGACAATAGAAGCTTCCATACCAAATTTCATCAAAATATATTGATATTTGCGACCTGCAGTTTGATTACAAAGTTTACATGCACACACAGACGGACGGACGGACGGACGGACGGACGGACACACGGACGGACATCGTTAAATCGAATCAGTTAGTGATTCTGATTCGATCGATTTAATTAAAGATGGGTCTGGGTCAAATATTTTTAGTAGTTACAAACAGCAGCACAAAGTCATTATACCCAAGCCACATAGTGGTATAGGGTATAAAAACACAATCACTGAAAATCACTTGAAAAATTCACTAAAAATGCATACGCTCTCAAGTTTGCGTGGTCGACAGAATCTTTCAATTATTTTGAAATAGAAAAAGGTAAGTTAAAGTTGTTTTTCAAGTCTAGTACTCCTTGATTTTCGTATTCAAATTTAAAAATTGTAGACTTTTTGTAGGGGTATCGCATGGCATGGCAATGCCGGCATTGCCGAGAGTGAGACAATAGATGGCGCTGATCCAAATTTATTTCTATTTATTGAATTTTTATTTTAGTTCATTCAAATTTCTATTTTATTGTATTTGTTTTCTATTTGTGAAATTTGATTTGTATTATTGATTGTACTGTGTAATTTTTACCATTTTTTTTAAGAGTGTAATAATTGGCCATTGTTCTCTATTAAGTTTGGTGACACATTTTTACAATTGTTGAAAAAATTGTTAAAAATTCGTATATAAACTGTTAAATGTGATAGAAAAGTATTTAAAAACTTTTTACTAACACCTTTTTTTGAGTGTAAAACTTAAAATATTATGTTATATTTGAAGAAAAAATCACCTCTGGTTTGCAGCTTCAAATTTATCAGCAAGTTTTATCGAAATCCTTCAGCTAATATATATTATTTCGATATTTTGTTTCAAAAAAATGTGAATCTCCTTAAATTTGACTTTGACCTTAAAGAGGGACATTTTATAGTCTTCCGATATAACCTTAACTTCCAAGATTGAGAACTTATATCAAGTAGTATAATAGTTTAATAAAAGATATTTGAGATATGAAAACACCAAAAAGATGTAGCCTAAAAGTTGAAAAAATATGAAAAATCACATGTTTCTTCAAATCCGCTGAAATAAAAACGCGGCCATCGCCAAATTGAGAACAGGATACCTACAATATTTGGCATTTTTAATCACATATATTTTGCTAATATGACCTTGAAGTCCAATCGTTGATTTCGGTAAATTTCTTGAACAAAATTTTTGAAGAAGTAAAATTTGGGATTTTGAAATAGTGCTAAAAAATACGTACCGTTTTGGCATTAATTTAGAACGGCATAACAATAGGCGAGATGCAAAATACTTTACATAAGATTATTTTGGGATCAGGCGATTGCAAAAATGTTGTTGTTGTAGATTATTTCAATGTGTTTAAAAATGTGAGCTCGATTTTCTTAATCAAGTGGTCTGCGGCGCATATATTGCCTGGGGAACTTGATATAACTTGGCTCTTTTTCGACCGCTAATTGATTTTGTTGCTTTATTATAAAGATAATTTACTCTAGATTATGGTTTATTAACTAGTTTAATTGAAACGCTATTATTAATATTAAAATTTTTTTGAAAAATGATTTTTTTTGATAATTTTCCCATATAAATGCATTTTTGAACTTTGAACTCAATGCGCGCCCAGAAAGCATTGTCCGATGTCACAATAATCCAACCCGCGCGTCTTGAAATTCCAAAAAAAAAAAATCGCTGTCACCGTAATGTACATACATATCAGTATCATATTATGTCCTCCTTCATAAAAAAATTCTATTTAAATTTTATATTGTAAATGTTATATATTTTTTAAAATTCTATCTTTCTAAATACATACTTTTATTTAACTATCTTTGTCTGTTTGTGTGTTGAGGAAGATTTCTGTAATCGAATATTTAGTACTGTTAACCTGAAAATGTATAAAAGCATGTCTTTAAAATTTGTTTCGAATTACTTGAAAAATACTTGTTTCAATATCTAGAAATACTTTTTTAATCATATATCACTTTGGGGGATGCAGTTTTAGTATAGTTTGAAAGTATGTAATTGTCAATCACACGGGATGATTCCTTTGTCGAATTGACCAAGTATTTAGCTGACAATAGGCTGAAGTAACAGCTTCAATGCTAACTAGTAAGAAGATATTACAACTATATACATATATTACTTGGAGAGAAAGACGCGAGTCCCGCTAAAGAAAAGTAAGAAAATTCTGCTAAAGCACAGTTGCAACGTGTCGTTGGACGAAGGTAAGGGACACAGATGTCCGAAATCGAAACTCCTAATGAATCGCTAATGATCCCTCTGCTTAATTGAGAGTTAGAGGAACACAAATATAATTTAATTGCTGCCAGAAAAAAAATATTTATTTCCATTTTCGAAAGTAAAAAGAATCTGGAAAATATATAATTAATTTTCTTGTTTAAACAGTAATTGGCTGTTTATAATATGAAGTTAGATACTGATATTGTGTATGTTTTTTACAAGAAGTTGCCACCCTATGACAAAATTTTTTACAAAGTCTGGAACATGACTTTATTTTGCGTAAGAGGCAATCCCTGTAATTGCATGTAAAATAGGCGAATGAAACCGATCTGGGACAAGGTGCGCTAAAAGAGAGCAGTGTTTTTTAAGAATAAGGTTAAGATTAATAAGAGTTTGGGCTTCACGGTGTGTATGGGATATATCTGATGTTCTGGAAGGATTTGAACTATTAAAATTCTAAACTTTCCTGGGCAAAGCATAAAGAGGATAGAACGAAGGAGGTGTTTTGTACTTTCTGTACTTGTAGGAAGACTTTTGGTAAGCGGGAGGTCTGACACCGTTAATTAACCACTTTATATAAAAGCTTTACTGAGACCAATTCTAAAATATATTAATACTTTGTGGTGGGAGGCTGTGTAATTGTTTAAGCGAAGTTTCGGGAAATTTTTTTTAAAAATCCGGAAAATTGTCATCGGGATTCGAAGAAATTTTAATTTTAATCTTCAGTTTTTTTTTAATTTTTGTATTTTGGTATAACATATGCGCTCTTATATTTAAAAAATACCTTTTTGATATCTTTTCGCTTTTGCTTAAAGTTCTTGGATATTCCAAGATTTATATTTTTTAATTTGTTTACTAAATTTACTCCGATGATAGGCAGGAGTTATGCTCTATTAAGTAGGAGATTTTCGGGAAATTTTTACAATAAATTTAACAAGAAGTTATATTAATGACTTGCTGACTCAAACATAGTTTAAATGGTCCAAATATATGGTTCAACCCCACCCATTTTTGATACGACTACTCACATTGGTAACTTATATACACAAACAAATTTCCAGGACTCTTGGTACTATAGTTCTCCATATATATGATTTATATTGTACACTAGGGTGGGTCAATTTGTTCGGGTGAGAAAAAACGTGACAAGCGTATAGCAAAATCGAAATCTACACAAAATTCTAAGAAAATTACCCAAAGAAAGTATGGGTCTAAAATGAAAACCTAGCTCCCGCCGAGAGACATGAAAATTTATTTGATTACAAATAAATTATTATGTTCCCACTAAGTATGGTTCAAGAAATATGGCATATTGGTCTTGCATCGATATTATGTTTAATTTTTTATACAAATTACGTAGCTTTAAAAAGAGAATGATTTTGTTAAGCTCCGCTCTTCCCTTTTAAAAAGTATAATTTAGTAATGTGCTTTTGAAGTTATCAACAAAGAGTAATTAGAATCCAATATTATTAATAGTTCTAGTCATTGTAGAAATTTACCGTTAATGCATTTTATAAAAACGTGGTGTTAAACATTTGTTTTGATTGATTTATGCACTTGATAGTTAACTTTCAAAAAGTAAGCGTGTGTTAATTTCTCTTTTAAAAAAAAATTTTCACCTTAAATTATGGAATCATCAGCAATGTCAATTGACTCTTCCGGATCAAGTTTTCTGACTAATCAGAACGCTAGTATCATTGGCATGCCAAGTGAATTTAGTGAATTAAATTTGCCAAGTTATCGTGATGTTCTAAAGTATTATTTTTTATTAAGTGAGCGCGAAAAAGAAAAATCAAAAAAACAACAATCGTATGCCAGATTTTCTTCGATAATTGCAAACAAAATAATTGAAATTTGGGAAAAAATTAATATTGCACTAATAAATAGAAAAAGCATTTTAAAAAAACTAAATACATTTCTCAACAAATACCATAAAGAGGTAAAAAACATATCAAGAGGTAATACATTTTCAGTATTTGAGACATCGTTGAATGATGTATTTTATATCGGTAAATGCAGTTGCAAAAAAACAATGCCATGCTCCTGTGGATTAATTCCTGATCCTCTCAAAGCATTCATGATTGACCAACACACCACCAGAAATAATACAATTCCTGAATGCGTGTTAAATATAGTAGACGAACTGTCCAGCGAACTCCCAGCTAGCTTAGATCCTTCGTATAGGTTCGACTCTTCACAAATGGACGTCGCTTCTGAAATCGAATTTGCAATACCAGCTGCAAGGGAGCCGATAATGCGCGGAAGGGGACCTTACACTAAAAGATACGACACAATTAATTTTGCTATGATGTGTGATAGATTCGGCATTTCGGACAGAGTTGCCTCGTGTTTAGCTACAGCTTTATTTAAAGACATTGGCTTTACAGATGAAAATGGGGAACCAATTATTATGGATAAATCCAAAGTAGGTCGTGAAAAAATGAAAAGCAGGGAGTCTGTTCGTCGCATGCAAAACAATGATTCAGCCTTATTAGCTTTTTCTTTTGATGGCAGAAAAAATGATGCACTGACACGGGAAGAAATTAGTGGAAAATACCATCCGAGAGTGGAAAAGGAGTCTCATATAGTGATTGTTAAAGAGCCGGGAAGCAAGTTGTTAGGTCACATAAAAGTTGACGCTGAGGACTCCAATACAAAACAGCTGCAATTATGTGATTTCTTCAAGGAAAAAAAAATATCGCTTACCAGCTTGATAGCAGTTTGCTGCGATGGGGAACCCACCAATACTGGAACTGAAAATGGAATTCTACGAAAGTTTGAAGTTTTGTTGAATAAACCATTACATTGGTTTGTTTGTTTGTTGAATTTCAACGAGCTCCCGCTTCGCCATTTGTTCAATGCTTTAGAAAAATCTACTACAAGTGGACCACGTACTGCAAGTGGGGCTTTGACGAAATTAATTCAGACCTGCGAACAACTTCCGGTAAGCATGCATTTATTTTATCAACGCTTAATGTAAGTCCCTTAAAAGTAAAAGAAACATTTCGTTATAGGCTTTACCTGATTTTGAACCGATTTTATTGGGAAATATGCCTCCACCTTTGGACGCTAAAAATGAAAAAAAACTTTCTACTGACGTTCTATATCTCTTTCGAATAGCCAAAGCTGTATCGGAAGGTTCGTGTCCAGAAGATATAGCCAGCATGAAACCGGGACAAATTGTTCATTCTCGCTGGTTAACAAAAGCCAGCAGACTCTTGCGCCTATATGTTGCAACTAGTTTGCCTTCAACAAATTTAAAAATATTGGCTAACTTTATTATGAAAGTTTATGTACCGATGTATTTTAATGTAAAATTTTATAATCCAGTAGTACATGGCAGCGCGCTTTTATATAAATTTATTAAGTCAACGCAATTTTTACCGCAAAATCTTCGAGAAATTGTAAACAAAACGATACAAAACAATGCATTTTTCGCCCATCCGGAAAATATATTGTTAACGATGCTTTTCGACGAAAGGAAACCTGTTCGTGCAAGAGCCATTAACAAAATTTTGTATTGCCGTGAACAATTGTATGACTCAACTAAACTCAGGGCTTATAAAAAGCATTCCATTAATTTTAATTGCACAGACTATATGGATTTAGTCGACTTAGATGATGACAACATATTATCTGAGCCTCCATTTACTGCAAGCATCCCACACGAGCACCTGTTAGAGTATATTAAATCTGATGATGTACCACTGCCAGATCCAGGAATTCCGTCGCACATCCAGGGAACCGAGTGATGTGTGCAGTTGCTAACGCATGTCTCACGCCGAGTAATTGCAAAAAATCGTGACGATGTTATGGCAGTGACTTTAGAAAGTCGAACCCAAATACTCCGAATGGACTGTAAAAAAGACTTAAAAAACTGAAATTTGTCAATGCTTTCACAAATAAGACCAGCTATACATATTAAGAAAATTTTAAAAAAGTTGTGTTTTTTAGAATTGATAATAATAAAAAAAAATTGTTTTATTATAATAATGAAATTTTATTATGAGATCTAAAAAAAAAAAAAAATTTAATTCTCAAGTGAATTTTCTTCATGTCTCTCGGCGGGAGCTAGGTTTTGATTTTAGACCCCTAGTTTCTTAGGGTAATTTTCTTAGAATTTTACGTAGATTACATTTTTGCTATACGCCTTTTGAAGAAAAAATTTGACCCAATTATTGTTAAAATTTTACAGGGCGATTACCAGGTAGGGAGGGCAGCTAGGGGGACTAACACCATCTTGTGTCCTCATAGTCTGGATCTACGTTCCGTTTATTGTACAATTTTGTCCGTCCGTTTGTGATAAAATTTATTTTTTTTTTGTTTGATTTTCCTTTATGTAAGAATGTTATATTTTTTTTTGAGTACTAGCTTGTGGATAATTTTTTTTATTTAGTTTTTGTTGTTTTGTAAATTTTATTGTTCGCCCTCGAGCGGAAGTGACGGGTCGATCCCCCCTTGGCATCGTGAGCTAGTCGGCCAAATCGTCACGTCCGGTATATCCACCGAAGGGTTTTGCAACAATATGGATTATGCCCATTTTAGCCTCAGCTATACATTTACGTAATTCATGCCATGTCCACTGATGCGATTACGTCTATAATACGATGGCGGTCCCAGAACAACCGGACTTGACGTATGATGAAGGCAAAATTAATTTGAAGAAAAGTGACAACTTTATAAAATATTTGTTTTAACTTTCAACGCGACCGTAAAAATTTAAACGATCTCAGTGAATTTATAAACATGGAAATAACTTGTCACCGTTATTTAATTCAATATCTTTATTTTTTTTTATCTTTATCAATCCAAGCAATTTTGTTGTATTGGTCGACCAATTAGGGTTAAGAAAATCCACAAAATGATATCGGTTGATCATCGGCTGAAAAATTGAGCAGTGAAGATATTTGCCGATGATTCTCCACAATAAAACAGTCAAAACAGTCCACGGAAATGGGAGAAGGTGAAGACAATTCCGTTTGTAGGCAAGTTAATGGCGTCTGTTTTTTAAAATGCGAATTGATTCATCACGCACCTTATTCATCAGATTTAGCTTCATTGAAATTTTTTCTATTTCTAAATTTCAAAAAATGGCTCGATGGTTGAGGGCAATTTTAAGGTGCTAACAGTACTTACTAGAAACAAGGTATTGGAATTAATGTTTCAGTATCGGCAATAGTTTTAAAGTGGTAGCCGTACTCAACATTGGCTGTAATATTGAGTTTAACACTCTTAGTTGCATGATGCTTATTTTGTTCAACGCTGAGTTTAGTTGAGTGAGTATGTGTGAATAAAAACTTTAGGATAAGATAAAATCGAGACAAATATGATTTTTTCAGTTTTCTGATAAGAACACATCGATCCAAAAATATGTTAGGCTTTACGAAAAATATTGCATTGAAATACTGCCATCCCAAAGAAGAACTTTATTTAAAATGAGTTGATAAATATTTACATTAATTTAATTTCTTGCAAAAGATATGATTTATCGTATATAGACCAACAAAAATAAATCCAAATATATATTTAATTGTGGACTAAGTTGAACTAAGACCTTTCAAATGAAAGTAACGGTGGGAAATTTTTGCTATATTTATAAATTCACTGAGTTAGTTTACTTTTGATGGCTCCAAAAAAATACAAGCAATGTACCGCCATCTATACATCAGGTCAAGATGTCCTGGAAACGCCCTCGCTTTATTGTCAAGTAATAAACTGTTTATTTAGCTACGTGCTTGAGAGCTGGCCTGAAGAGTGGGAGTTGATAAGTTCTATTCCCAATATGGATGAAATGTTTTTAAAATTTATTTTTTATGCATTAAGTATTTAATTTTAATCGTTCAGTTTTTATTGCTTATGATAATAATGTGTAATTATATAATGTGTAATGTGTAATTATTATTATAATCAAGAAATTTAAATATGTAATATTTTATTTAATTCATTCTAAATATATTTTTACCGTAAGGGTTGCTGTATATCAAAATTCTTAAATTTTTAATGCAAGTGAATGTATGTTAATCGTCTATATAATAATAAATTGAAAATTAAAGAAATAAAAATATTTTTTGAGTTTTACACTTTGCGAAATAATTATAAGTTGAATTTTTTTATTCAATACAAAGTATAGCTTAAAAAAAAAAAAAGGTTTTGTGAAATAATTATAAAGTCAGAGTTGATCAATTAAAAAAAACATATTGTTTTTAAACTGGAATCAGTTTAAATAGGTGTGTAACTAAGTAAGATTTAATTAAAAGAATTGTAATAAGCAGTAAAAAACATATTTTAAGTAAAAATTTGAAAATGCCACGTAGAAAAATACTCACATCTGAGGAAGTATCTTAAATTATGGCATACAAGGAGCATGGTGTATCAAATCGCAAAATTGCCAAAAAGTTGAATAGGTCAAGATGTGTAATAAATAATTTCATAAATAAAGGAAAAAAAATTAGGGATCAGTCAAAAGTCCAGGAAGGCCACCAGTTGTGACTGAGACACAAAAACGGCAGATTAAAAGTATTGTCATTAAAGAATATATAAGTCCGCGAAATATCAAACACAAATTAAATTTGGAAGTTGATGTGCGTAGACTGCAGCAAATAATGAGAAACGATTTGGGCCCAAGCAAAAATTTGCTAGATTGCGTTTTGCAGAAAAATAGAGATTTTGGGACCATGAATGGAAAACTGTCGTGTTTTCGGATGAGAAAAAAATTAATTTAGAGGAACCTGATGGGGTCCACAAATATTTTTTTTTTTTTTATTAGTCAACGTTTTAATTTACAATATATTTAATAATATAAAAAAGATAAAATAAATTAAAAAGCTACTCCATAGTGGAGCTTCTAGCAACACAAAGTTTATTTACAAATTCACGCCAACTCTGTCTATTTTGTGCCAATAGCTTAACTTGTGGCCACGTCACCCTCATCCTATTATACTCCTCTTCAATGGACCTACGTCAGGTCAACTTTGGGCGGCCCCTTTTGCGGGTTCCTTGTGGGTTCCATTCAAAGCTTTTACGGGCTATGTCCGTTACGTCCTTACGAAGTGTGTGGCCCAACCACGACCATTTTCTTCGGCATACTTCAGTTGATATTTGCTCGGTAGGGAAAGAAGTGCTACATTTGATATCCATTGGGGCCAAAATATGCGCAATATACGACGTAAGCACTCATGGTATAGGACGGTATTTGCTGTAGAGGAACCACTCCAATACGTCTTTGGTCGACTTAAATGGACTCGAAATATTATATAGATCCTAAAAATAAAAATTTATTGTTGTTTTATATTCGTGAGATTATACCATTTATATGTGGCTTTATCAATATTTCGCTTAGTGTATTACAACGAACGTAGTCAAATCTATGAGTTAGAGTTCTGTAATACTGTTTTTTTTTAGTAAAAAGTAAAAACTCAGTAAAGCTTTAACTTTTTCTAGTATTTTTTAGTTAAAAGCTAATTTGATTTAAAAGTTTGATATCAGAATTCTATGGAAGAACACGAATACTACACGACTTTCATCAAAACAAGTTTGAATTTAGCAATTTAAGATTTTAGAAAAGTGGAATATGTAAGATCATGAACTATTGTATACGTTTTACTGTCTATATAATATATTATGTGTTTTTACCGAAGCATCGTTATATATAAAGTTTATTATTGCATTCGTTATAGTTATGTAGTGAAACACGTTCTGATGTTAATGTAAACATAAAAATCCGGGTGGAGGGTGACAAGGATTCGGCATAGTCGTATATAACACTAAAAACTAAAAAGCGACTTACATTAACAAAACCAAATTTTTTTCATTAAAAAATTAACGTTTGACGATTTTTACAAAAACAGTTCCAAAATTCCCGGGATAACAAAAAATTATTTCCAGAATCAAATAGGCCGGGAATTTCAAAGCTTAAATTCATTCGATTGCGAAAACATGTGGTAGAAAATTTATGTGTTTAATTAACGACGGTGAACTTTTAAAAATTGTGGAATCACTATGACCCATTCAGTTTGTGAGAGGAGTTTTTAACTCCACCACCCCGTAACTTATGTTACTTTTCACGTATGCCCAACTTACCATTAAACCACAAAATTGTGGCCTTAGACAGTTGTAAACCAAAATCATTTTAACTAAATATGTGTTATGGCTGTAGTCTTCGTGTCTAATTAGCTAACTGAAAATAAAGGATATATTAATTGATGGTTTGTTTTGAGAGTTGTTAATGTGTTTGAGTACCTACTTAAGGATGTGTGTAACTGGTATGGCTTGTGGTAATTATTCTGGTAAGTTACTTGATTAATTGCTACGTTGTGGTTGTTACAATAAGGACTCTTCCTTTACAGCATCACAACAAAATTAAGTATTTTTTTAATAAAAATAAGTAATAAGTAACATAAGAACCGAAATATACAACGTGTATAATAATGGTCATTCATCAGCTAAAACAACATATAAAACGGCGTAGAGAGATAAACGTAAAAACAGCATTCAAAAAAAAAAAAAAAAAAAAATAAGAAATAAAAAAAATTTAACTGACATCATCACTTTCCATGGAGTCTGAGCGGGATGAATATTTATTAAATGGTCGGTTAGATGGACATATACATACATATACGCATGCAAAATACAAAAATTTGTCATAATGGTGATGTATTTGCTACCCATGTTACTTTGTTTATATTGTCTGTTATAAATTTAATATAAAAACAGATATAGGTATGTGCATGCAGTAGAAATACACGATTTAATGTGCCTGATGGGACCATCCATCAACATCAAATAAGCACACTCGAACGGAAAGATTTTATTTATATTTTGCATTTTTAGACATTTAAGTATAGATACACTCACGCACATTTTGAATCGACTGAGCTGAGCCAAAAAAAAAAGTAATTTGCTTATTCGAAAATACAATTTTTTGTTCATTTATAAAAAAAAGATATTTAACTAATGCCGAGTGACTTTAAACATATTTCTCAGATGAATAGTATTAATGGCTTTTCATACTTTAAAACTGAAAATAATTCGCTAACCGAGTTTTTCTAAAGTTCAACAACTGGATCAGTATTACATACAATACGATTCGGTAGGCGCAGTGAATCCGCTTTCCGTATGCCAGAAATGAACTCAACAACACACTATTTTTTTTTTTAAATAAAGAGATTTCTGAAGCACTTCGATACAGGCGTTTGTTTTAGGGTTCACTGCTTTGATTTTGCAATGATATCTGTAGATCATCCCTTGAAATTTTTGCAAGATATTTTACGAAATGTTATACACATCCAATTGAGAATCTTCGATCAAATACTTAATCATGGCTCCATATATATGGTAACTTTATGTGTATCTCAATCACGAATCGGATGACTCACCACCATGAGTCAGGTATCAGGAGAGTTGTGTTTATAAAATAGTAGGGCTTCAGTGCTAGCCAAGATTATTTTTATATTATTCCCAGCAGCATTAATTAATTAAGAAACCGTTTCATGAAATGTTTTTATTTCTAGGTATAGCACTGTGTGCACATCCAATTTTGTTTTGTTGTTTTTATACCCTATACAACTATGTGGTTTGGGTACAATGAATTTGTGCTACTGTTTGTAACTACCAAAAATATTTGACCTAGATCCATCTATTATTATACCGATCGACTCAGAATCACTTTCTGAGTCGATTTAGCGATTTCCGTCCGTCCGTCCGTCTGTGTGTCCATGTAAACTTTGTAATCAAACTGCAGGTCGCAAATATGAATATATTTTGATGATATTTGGTACATAAGCTTTTATCATCCATAGAATGGACGCTGTTGAAATTGGTGAAATTCGGTCCATGTTCAGACCTAGTCCCGATACAAATAACCCCTATGAAATCGACATAAATTGCCATAAGATCCAAATTATCATATAAATCTCAGTCAAATTGGGTTTGTATGTATATATTATATCCGCTAATCAGTAGTCTAAAAATAATCCCCATAGTACAATTGTTAATCACAGGCCCCATATAGAGCTGCTTTCCGATCTTCACTTAAATCTATCAAAAAAAAATGTTGCACAGATTTTTCTAAAATTTGGTTCGTATGTATTTTTTTTAAATATAAGTGACTTTACCAAATATGGTCAGGATCGGTCTATATTTCGACCTAGTCCCCATATAAAAATAACATTCGATGTGAACTTTTTCATATCTGCAGCAAAAAAAAATAATACAATGCCACTTAAATTTGGTTTATGCTTATTTTCTATATCGAATTAGTTGGACCGAAGATATAGGGTATCAAAACCATGGTATAGGGTATCGTATAGTCGGTCTAGACCGACTATAATTTCTTACTTGTTTTTATATGTTGTTGCTCGAGTCTGCAGTTAAGCTCTTTCGCATTTCGTTTATAAATTTGTTATCTGCAATAGTTTTTAAAACTGTTTTGGGTTACTTAAAAACTTAACATACTGAAGAGATGACCTAAACTAAACTAAATTGAAGCGTTTTAAACTAAAGTAAATAATATTTAATTTTCTTGTTATTTTCTATGATACGCATGCACTGATTAAACATACGACGCACAGTGGACCATATTGATCATATTGATTGGATTGGATTTTGATACGCGTTTTTTTGTCTTTCGTAGTTGCGACTTTAGCCTTAAATTTTTGCTATAAAACGTAAATATCGACCGATAAAAAAGTTATGAAGGGTTTAAAATACATTTTCATTTTGAGTTGAATTTTAGTACAAAAGTGAAGTGTTAAAATGTTAAAAAAAGGTTTTTTTTTTTATACAATGTCTTATTTTTTCATTTAATTTTACAACTAACACTTATTAAAAATTTTGTAAGTTAAATTTTGTCAGAAAATGCCAACATTTAGCCCACGTAAAATTTGTAGGTCTAATGTTCACAAGGGCCAAAGATTAGCTTTTTTTGAAAGAACCCGAGCTTAAATATAATTTATTAAGCAGCGAACGTAAAAGTTACCTGATATTGGTTCAAGATAAAAAAGTTTCAATGAAAAAGTCGTATGTTTTTACTTTAGTTAAAATTTTTTTAATGACTTTTTAAATATTTCTATATCAATTTTTATTGTAAATCTATAAAATACATAAATTTTTAAATCAAGAAATATTTTTACCTACATAAATGAGAGTATAACTTATTGTTAGTGTACTGAAAAACTACTTGAAATCAATTAATTTAGTAAATATTTCTTCTAATTAGCCTTGATTTTCATCTTCTAGAAGTTGTTTAGCTTCTTCGTCTAATTCGATAGAGGTAGTTTTCAATTTTTGTCGAATGTTGGACATATATGGATCAAACAAATTGTTATAAGGTCTTCATTAGTGCAACATCTAGACATTTTTCTTGTGTTGTGCTCGCGAAAGAATGTAGTCTTTGTTCCTTTTTTCTTGCGTTTCTTCAGATAGATCTCCTATTGGTAGCATATTGTTTTGAATTATTTGTTCCCCATGGTACGAAATTTAATGAACTGTGGCATATATCTGCAAGAGCATTTTTCGTTATAAAGTTTAGCTGTTTTATTAACGTACTCTTCAAATTTTTTTCCATTTATCTTTCTGCTGCATGCTAGAACTTGTAATATGATTTTGAATAGTATTATTAATTCGTGATCTACACCTGTGATAGATGCTGTAGTTTGTGGATCGGAAAAAAATCTCCTTGCAGTATTTCCATCATTTGAGTTTCCTTCTCCTTGTTCTTCGTGGTCGATTATGAAGCCTAGCTGTGGATATATTTCTTGAATTTTTTTTTGCTTTCTTTTTTCTTAATTTTCTTTGTTTTTTCTCACTGTTTCGCCAAACAGACCAAATTTCATATCATAACCCTATTTAAGAATAGACTCCATGAAATGTATTCTAGCATGAAGAGGGGACATTCCAAATTCGTAGACATCTTTAAAACTATCGTCTTTTGGTGGGGGTTGGCTTAATTGACTTGATGTCTTTTGGCTTTGTTTCAGTCAAGGCTTGTGCAACTTTTACATCAATCAGTGGGAGACACATTTTAAAACTTACTTCAATGTCTTGGTCATCAAATTTTTGAAGTTCTTTAATTTGATCTTTTATTTTTTGAACATCTTCAGTTCTGACATCTTTGGTTTCCTTTTAGAATGCAAATTGTATTGGTATGCAATACTTTGTTGAAGAAGGAATTTCATTTTTGAATACATTAATTTCTGTTGCTCTACTAGTTGACGGCTCTAAGCGGCTATAAATTTTTGTTAAGCGCTTACAATGGGGTACAGTAGCATAGTGGAGGCTTCGGCCTACAGAAGTGTGCAAGATTTTTTTTGATGGCTTTTGATGGGCAGGAGTTATGCTCTATTAAGTATGAGATTTTCGGGAAATTTTGACCTTTTTAAATTTTTTTTTTTAAATTTCTAAACGACGCTGAGACTTTATGTTTCTAACATTAATACCTTAGGAGTTACAAAATTATACAAAATTTATTTTACTTTCAAATCTTTTAAAACAAACAAGTTACAGTGATTTAAAAATTAAAATTTACAAAGAAATTTTTAGTTTTAGCAAAATACTGAGAAAGTCCATTTTCGAAGACCCTGTTCGCTATGATATAGTTAAAATAGAGTCGCACTTTTTTGGCTTCCGAGGTTCACTGATATTTACTTTAAAATGAATAACATAACCTTAAAATCGGTAACCATAAAGAAATAATTTTTGGCCGCCTTCTCAAAATATCTTAAAAAAAACATTTTGCTAAATAAATGTTTCTTGTTGTTTTTGTTGTTACTTATTTTATTTATATTTTGCAACCAACCACTAACAATAAGTTATTAATCTAACACTCTCACGTTGGAACTATTACTTCAACTCAAAGTGATTTTTCATACACTTTTTATACCCTATACCACCATGTGGTCAGGGCATAATGACAATATTTGACCTAGACCTTCCTTTTATTATACCGATCAACTCAGAATCACTTTCTGAGTCGATTTATAGATGTCCGTCCGTCCGTCTAACCGTCTGTGTGTCCATATAAACTTTGTAATCAAACTACAGGTCGCAAATGTGAATGTATTTTGGTGAAATTTAGTATATAAGCTTCTGTCGGCCCTAGGATGAATGTTATGAAACTGGTGAAAATCGGTGCATGTTCAGACCTAGCCCCATACAAATGACCTCTATGAAATCGACATAAAATGCCATATGATCTAAATTCTCATACAGATCTCGGTCAAATTGGGTTTGTGTGTGTTTTTTTACACCCATTAATCAGTAGTCCTTAAGTAAACCCTATAGGACAATAGTCACTTAAATTTATCGAAAAACAAAAATGTTGCATAGATTTTCTTCAAATTTGGTTTGTATATAAGTGACCTTACCTAATATGGTCAGGATCGGTCCATTTTTCGACCTAGTCATCATATAAATATAGCATCCGATATGAACTTTTTCATATTCAAAGGAAAAAAAATTAATAACAATGTCACTCAAATTTGGTTTGTGCTTATTCTCTTTATCCAATTAGTTGGGTCTAAGAGATGGGGTCTCAAAACGCCCCGAACAGGGTATCTTACTTTTTAATTATTTATATTTACAGTTTGGTTTATTATTTATTATTTATTATAATTATACTTTATATACACAATTATAAACATAACCCAAATTTATAATAACTATTTTTTTTTGTGCAGAAAACACTTTTTTAATTATTTATTTATTTATTTATTTATTTATTTACTTATTTATTTATTTATTTATTTATTTATTTATTTATTTATTTATTTATTTATTTACATCGGCTACAGTAAACTACATCAGGTGGATAGAAATATATAGTATACGATACATTAAATAATAATAATAATAATAATAACTAGGAGATTCCAGCCCTCGAAATTCGAGTGCGAATCCTAGAAAATTTTATTTTTTCATTAAATAATGACCCTAAAGGTATGCTAATCAATTATAGCCAATTCACAAATCAACATAAAAAAACAAACTCATTTTTATTACAAACACATTAACAAATTTAATAAACACACACATATCATTGTATAATTTTATGTATGTGTTAGTAGCATCTTTAAATGCAGTTATTCAAAATAAAGGAAAAAATTTAAAAATCTGTAAATCTGCAAAACGGCTAATAAGAAATACCTTTCAAACAATACATGTTTGGTCAAAATCGGGATAACACGGTAGAACAAAACGTCGGTCACAAGAAATCGCCTAGCTTATTAATATTATAGATACTAATAATAATAATGACAATAATAATAATAATAACTAGCGGATTCCAGCTCTCGAAATTCGAGTGCAATTTCTAGGCAACGTTATTTCTCAACTTAGTCAATTCACAAACCAACACTTTTTTGGTTTGTTATTATTGTGAATGAAGATAACAAACTCATTAACAAACACATTAACATATTTAATAAATACACACATAATATATGTGTAATTTCATGTATGTGTTAGTAGCAACTTTAAATGCAAATCATTCAAAAAAAAAGGAAAAAATTAAAAAATCTGTACATCTGGTGAACAGCAAAAAAGAAATACCTTTCAAATAATATACAATTGGTCCAAATCGGGATAACACGTTAATATTATGGATAATAATAATAAATTAAAAAATGTCAACATCAAATGAAATTTTATGAAATTTTGAAATAGGAACAATTATGATGAAAAACAGCTGTAACAACAGGGGCAATACAGGAAACCGAAGGAAGTCAAAATTTTTTTCAAACGTAAATTAGTAAATTTATTTATAAATCTATTTAGGTTTGACTATTGCCAGATTGAAGTTTGACCTCCTAAAACACCATGAAGGGTCATGGCTACGTCAAAAATTTGTAGGAGAAAAATGTTTGGCTCTATATTTGTAATACAAATGAGTAAGGTATATATTCCGAAAGTCGTCTGGCTTACGAGTTATAGCTCATCAAAGCTTGGAATTAATTTTACTCCATTTTTAGGGCTAAAAGTCGTGACGGACTGGCCGGTTTGCATCCGATAGAAAAAATTTTTTCACGGATATTATTTTTTATGCCTAATATACTAGAAAATGAGCGGGGAGCGGAAAAAATAACACTTTTTGTTTTATGGGCGCTCTAACATACATACATACATTTTTATTGTATATAGATTTTCTTTTTAAATCATTACAGAATATGTAAGTCCATAAATATTTTAAAAACACAATAATTTGTAATTATCTCAAGAATCAGATATGACACTGATTTATGAGGGCTGCTAAAATTATTTTATTCAAGAATTCTTTAAAGTTATAATTACTGATAACTAATTTCTGCTAACTTTACTTGGATATTGTTGTAATAAAATTTCATTAAAATCGAATATTTCTTTTTCATATTTAAATTTTTTCATAAAACTTAGCTCGTACACAAGCAACGAATATTGCATACATTCGAATAATTTTAACTAACCGGTTGTAATAAATTGCCTTAATCAGTTCTTCTATTGTTTTATATATATTTTTTTTGAGAGTGGCGCTCCATAAAAATTATTATTATTAATTTTGTCAGTCATGTATTTCAACACATTTTAATAACAAAATTAGTATACAGAAAATTTTTACAATTCCAGCATCAAAATATAAAAATTTGAATTTTGGCGTACGAACGCGCTGATATAAAAAGCTTTTTGTTATTTTTTTGTTCCAATGCCAATTTTAAAGTTAATCACATTTTATGTAAAATACATTCACACATACATATATATTGAGTAGGGTTTCACTTATTGCACTGTGAACATTTTTGGGTTCATTGTCTGGGAGGTGCAAAATTTAAAGTCAGGGTAAAAGTACTAGGCTAGTATAGTAAAACCTCCAAATGGCTTGGCGTTCGTAGGACAAAATTTTTCTATGACCTTTAATATATTTTGCTTTTTCTTGATGTTTTTTCTTTTTGTTTTTTTAACTATGTATAACTCAAGAGCCATTCATGATTTATCTTCCATTCTTTAGAAAAATTGTAGCTAATGCTTAAACAAATAATTCTTATTAATATGGATACGTATTTATATTATAATTAAAAAATAAAATAATAAAATGATGATGTACGTTTGATTTAATATTAAAAGTATTACTCATACATATACATCTCTGCTACTCTGATAAATAATGATCATACACCCTGAATATGCTGTTTTATTCCAAAATGAATTAAAAAGGAAGCTATCTGCTGGAGAATGAAATGAGAAACTAAGCAAACAAACATCAAGATAAACAGACAATGTAAAACGTCTTAAAAAAATTTTACCTGAGAATGCCAAAGCCTTTGGAGTTATTACTAAACTTACCTAGTCCTGTTACACTGAATTGTTAGGGTTTTACATTCAGTTTCCACCTAAAGCTGACAACGAAACGAGAAAAAAGCCCGCAAAGATTCATAGTGCTTTCGTTTTTTTTTTTTGAAACCAACATTCGATCGATAAATATATAATTTAATAATATTATGTACACTCATATATTAACATATATTTCCAGGTATCGGACATTGATTATTCTTTGGTACAGACTCCTAACCTTCTTAATCGCTTATTGGATCTAAAGCTTGTAAATATATTTTTCGGTACATTTTTCATAATTCTGGATCCTGGATTGAAGAAATTGCGCTATATAAATGGCACCTCATTCATACATATGTATATGAACAAGTACATTAAGAGGGAATTATTTTTAATAAAAAGCCAGATACCAATAACTACAATAAAATTAAACATACTTACCTACGTTGTCAATTTCATTCACAGCACGATTCAAATTTAAAACAACAAAAAATAAAAAAAATTGTGAAAAAAAATATAAAAAAAATTGTGAAACCAAAATAAAACTGTCAACGAAAACAAACATGATGAGCAGCTAAGTATGGTGACATGAACACAAGACCAGTGCAAACAAAGATTTGTTAAAATTTTTAGGAATAAATTATGAAAAAAGTTTGTGAAAAATTTAAACAAACTCTTTTTTTATATGGACAAAAACAAGTAACGGCATTCGAAATTATAAACACAAAATTATATTAATAATTTGAGTATATTTATTAGAAATCACGAATTAAACGTGCGTTGGCGTATTAATATTAAATATATACAACAGTTTTTTAAATTAACAATTTTACATTGAAAATAGAAATACTTGTATTTCGCAAAAGGTATTTGAAATTAACCCATTATGATGAGTTGCTCTTTTTCTAGCAAGTTTTGCAAGACTTGTAGAATATATGGTTTGTATGCGAATAATTTGAAATAACTTTTGAGATAGTTGACATACATATAATAAAAAATATATTCAAGATTTTTAGTGAACAAATTTAATTTTATCGGAAATATTTCTCATTAAACTTTTAATAGCACCTTCAGTGACAATTAAAATTCTTAACAACATTTAGGTAAAATATTTTACTGGCTCAGTTATTTTTTGAATTTCTGTCTGGAACTTTCTGGACTTTGTGTGACTCTAGCCCTCTCCCCATTTTTACCTTTTCTGGCGAAAGCCACAGAGAATATCTAATCCCAGCTTTTTTTTACCAGAAATTTTCATAAAATGAGTTATAACATTCTATCAACATTAGGAATATTAAAACCGCCCTCTTACTTCCTGTAAGAAGTCAGACGTATGGCATAACATGCGAAAAGGTGTTCTTCTAGCAATTGCTTTGAAAGTCCAATTTGGATTTTTGTTAATTTAATAAATTTTTCACGTTATATATAACAGCTCACATTAAAGCCAAAAGTACAGCAAAGGCTGAATTTTGGAAAATTTGTAATTAACTATAGTTTTATTGTGCGAAATCCTTGGAATCATTTTCTGAAACAAATGAGCTAATGTTTTACCTTATTTAAAACAAAAATGTTTGATCTTGAACCTGAATAAAAAAAATTTTTTTTCGGAAATGCAAAGGCTATTAAATTTATTTTTAATTCATTTTTAATTTGACAAAAAAATAATCTGATTTAAATAAAATACTTTACCTCTCGATCTTTTTGTTAACGTAAAAAATCGAATTCACTTTATTGATGCTCAAAACAATAGACTTATTTTAAATATCGTAAAAATCTTATATTTTTTAAACTAGAAAGTTGAATTAGATTAAAATTTATTTTATCTGTAAGTTTGATTAAGGTTAGTTATATAATTAACCAGTATGTCCACCATTATTATCTAACACGGCCTTAATTCTTTTGGGCATTGATTCTATTAGCTTTTGACATTTATCAATGGGAATAAATTCCCAACTGCTCTTCACAGTTCCCAAAGTTGATTTCTGTTAGCAAAAACTTTTCCCTCCAAGCTTCTCTTCAGCTCCATCCAGAAGTTCTCAGTTGAGTTTAGATCGAGGTATTAAGAAGGCCATTCCAAAGAGGACACTTCGTGCTCACTCAACCAAGATCAAACTAATTTTGACGAGTGTTCAGGATCATTGTTCTGTTCTAGTGTAATTTGGTGGATTATGATTTTCTACATATGGGAGCATCACATTATTTAAAATAACATAGTAGATTTCCTTATTTATGATTTGAGTGATCTGGTTTAAAGGTCCAACCCCATACTATGAAAATGCGCCCAAATCATAATATTACCTCCACCATGTTTAACGTTTTTTTGTAAACAGACCATCTAACTCTTTATCTTTTGGTCTTCTATTATTACGTAGATTGTCAGAGCCCAATTTTATTTATTTTAGTCTCATCGCTCCAAAAGATTTTCCTTATATCATCAATATACCTGTTTTGTCATTTTTTTTGTAGCAAATTGAATGCGAGCTTTCTTATTCTTAGTACTTAATAATGGAACCTTTGGGACTGCTCCTCCTGGCAAATTGTGTTCTCAGAATGCAGAAAATGACCTAGTGCTGTATTTCTTTGGTATAGAACATTTATGATGCAATATTCGGATCTTCCAAGTTATCCAGCAATGGAATCCAGAGTTTTTAGCAACTCGGCGTTCCTCAATAGTGCAATGTTTATGCCGGCCCATAAACATTGGTTTATTTATTTTTACTGTAATTATTCAAAACAAACAATAAATGAATGGTAATATGTTCCTAAATATAACAAAGCCATTCCAAAAACGGCTATTATATTCAACAGTTACAATTGCACTATATTTTGTTTTTGAACACCTGTTTTTAAAGAATTCCATAAAACGGCAAGAATTATTAGAGAAGACATTAACATATCCGGAGGTAACATTGCAAATTGCAATTTAATTGAAAATACTAACGCTTAACACTGTTGGCATTATAGGAATGCGGGATCTACTCTCGATAATCTCGTTAATATCGTTGCTATAATAAGGTTACGGTGAATATGTGCTATACTTAATCGTCTTTAATTACAAAGTTTTAGGGCATTAGCTTTTCCCATGAATATTATAGGTATTCCTATACGCGATCTTCGTTCTCCAAGTTTGATGATAAAATATATGACTGAAGCCGATTTAGTAATTTAAAATGTTTTGTATGGAACATACCAATGCTAAGAACAGGCAAATTTCGTTAGATTAATATTTCAGTAACATTAGAAATCATTTTATAATGATGACCTAGTATGTCATATAGTTCTTTGTAAATATTAAACCATCTGGTGAAGTTCTTTTAGGTATAATAGGGATTAATTATTAATTGAGTTAAGACTGAGGGAATATTAAATTTAAAATTTAATGAATTCATTGGAAAGGGAATATTTTCGCAGATATTTAAGTCACATATGATTTGCTTAAAAATAAGTTGAAGTACAATTATGTACACATTTCAAAAATATAGGGAAAATATATATTTTATGCTGGACAAAACTTCTAAGAATTCGTTTTGGTGTTGCTTTCTTTTAGATATTGCAAGATGAACTGCCAGTCTACGTAACTTCCAAAAAATTTTTAATCTGTTTTTGATAAATTATTTTGCACTTAGTCAAACTCCATGGTCCCATAAATATTTGGTCTCATACGATCAAAACAATGTTTTTTATTTATGAAACTCTTCTCTTGTACAAGATAAAATTATTTATTTATTTATTTAGTTACTATATAATAATAAAATTAATATATAATTAGTGGCTTTTGAGCACTAGCTACTAACGACATCAGCTAGACACAGGATAATATCAATATTAGTTAAGTGGTTTTGCATTTCAGCTAACGATATGCATATGATTATTTGTATCAATTTCACCAGTCTTCAATAGAACCGAGAGACGCCATTTTCTTCATTTGAAGCACATATTCATGGAAGTTTTCAAAGTCTGTTTTTTTTCGTTCACTCAACTGTTTATGTAAATCAGCACTATTATACTCGACATGAAACTCACTAATTAACGCGCTTCGTAATTTTTCATAGGCGCTGACTGTAACCGATTCAAGGAATAACTGCGCTTGTTTTACCATTTTATTTCTTGCTTGCACATATTTTTGTTTTACATTTAATCCGTATGCTTCTGAGTTATTGTCAAAGTTTTTGAACCACTGTTTCATTGGAATGGATATGGTATTATTTTGGCAAATGTGTCCACCGAAATATTAACACGATTGTCTTTGTCATATTCTTCCTTATTCATTTTGAGTGCAATTAATTTCAAAAGTTCACTTAAATCCCTGGAGTCTACATTTGAGCTGCCTAATTTATTTTCGTCGTTAATCGGCATTTTCACAATTTTTTCTAATTCTTCCACTCTTTTAGTTTGTTTTTTACTCTTTTTTGGTACAGAATCACTCAAACAAAATTCTGATGATATACGTTTTGATCTTTTATATTCGCGTGCTACCGAACGAGTAAAATATTTTGGACCGACGTTTTCGCTTTGATTTTTTTTTTCGTACAGTCTTGCTTCTCATTTATTATAATAATTTTCAGCTTTGCTGTTTACACCACTGTTTAAACCTCGTCGTTGTAATAGTCCCGTTTTATTTTTAACACCGTACTTATTCCTTTTTATGTTATGTACAACTATTTCACTTTTAGATTTTTTTTTCATACAGGTTTGCTTCTGTTTTATTTATTATACTAATTTTCTGCTGTGTGTTTACATCTCAGTCCCGTTTTATTTGTAACACTGTACTTGTTATTTTTTTTATCTTATTTACAATTATTTCGCTTTTAGATTTTTTTTTCATGTGTTGAGCGGTTGAGCCCCCAATTGTAAAATTCACGTTTTATTTAATATTAAATTCAATAACACAAAGAAATTTGTAAAAGCAAAATATTAATTTAAACTATATTATTAAAAAAGACAATATTCAAAATTAAATAATAGCACGATGGCAGCTGTCTAGGTTTTCCGACATTTCAACTTCAACTTCTCGACTTCAACCAACGACTGACTGAATATGAGTTCTGTAACCGCCAACTAGAAATAACAACTTCAACTGACGACTGGAAAGGACAACTTTAATTGGAAGTTACGGCTCTCTTTACTGCTGACTAGATGACAACTTAGAACAGTGGGAATGATCCCACTTTACATACATGTAAATGAATTGAAATAAAATTCTGATCGTTCCGATATTATCCAGATATTATTGTGTTTAATTTATTTTAAATTTTGCCTAATGTTTCTTTTTGTAATAAAGATATTGGAAAAAAATTTAATTTAAAATTTATGTAAATTATAAATTATTTTTTATTTATCCCTCTTCCTGCTTCATAAACATCGGTCACGTCATACAGTACTTTAAATAAACACTGCATAACATCGATATTTTTCTATCCACAAATCTGACAATTGCACCTGAAATTAGCCTCAAAAATAAGAACTTCTGCATCATTCGTTTTGTCAAATGGAGTTCTAAAATTATGTAGTTTGAAATTGAAAGCACCGAAGGTGAAGATGACACTGAAATAGGTGCACAATGAAGAAAACATGCCCTTGAATATTATGTCTAACTCGGATGATGATGCAGACTCAGTTCATGAATACGAACAAACTACGAAGAAAACAAGATCATCAGAGCCACAAGCGTCAACTTCAACGAGGATGGATATTGACAATAATTGACAATGTTCCTAATTTTGTTTCCATGCATAAATAACAAATAAAAACCTCATATTTTCTGTGTAAGAGTAGCTGTAATATGAATCGAAATAAAAAGAAAAAACAGCATATTTGTGGATAACAAATCCAGTTATTTAGCAAAAAAGGTGAAAATGGGGGAAAATGGGGCGAAAATGGGCAGTTTTGCGATTTTTAAGACACAGGATGCACTTTTTTCGGGTAGGTTTGTTCTGCTTTTCTCCTATTCAATATATACAACTTTGTCTCAGACACAAAAGAGATTTTCCAGTTATTTAGCAAAAAAATTAAAATGGGGAAAAATGAGGGGAAAATGGGAATTTTTGGCGATTTTTAAGGCACTGGATGCACTTTTTGCGGGTAGGTTTGTTGCCCTTTTTTTCTCCTACTCCGTACGGTTACCGAGTTATAACCGTGTTAAAAGTGATAAAAATCCACCTTAACCAAAAATATTCGTATGGCCAATATATTATAATCGCAGCCAACTTGACAAAACTAATGATGCAGAAGTTCTTATTATTCGGGCTACTTTCAGTTGCAATTCTCAAAATGGATTCTCAAATCAATGAGCAGAAAAATGTTGTACTGTGTTATATACATAAGTGGGGGTGATAATTTGACATATGGAGATATAGATTTATTGATATTCTAGTTGATTATGTACATCAATGTACATATGTATAAAGTCGCCGAGTTAACAAATTACCAATATCTCTAAAATAAAATAAAACTTGTTGTTATTGAACATTTTTCATATTCAAGGTCATATTAAGAATATCTAAGAAAACGTCAACTCTACATCCACAAGTGGTTAATACTTATAATTAAACAAATGGTGATCATCAAAGCGGCGTAATGAGACTTTGAAATTTTAAGACTTTGTTTTTGTTTAAATTTTTCAAAACAACTTCCCATAAAAGTCTATTTATCTGTCGAATGTAGGTGTTAATGTCGCGTGTAGCATACTAATGATGTGATTTTTATTTGTTTTGATGTTTTCTATTCAAGTCGTCAGTTTCCAAACGTCTTTGAAAATGCGTATAAAAACTTGACAGAAAAAACTATGTTGCGTTTTTAATTTTAATTATTGCCTGTATTAGTTGTATGAATTAATGTGGGTTTTGAAAAATTTTCTGCTTTGCTTTTCGCACTAGTTTGATAGTACTTAGTTGAAAAGGTACGAGAATATATACAATTCTATTTCGTCGAACGTATTTTGCACATAAATTATTTTTGTGAACATATATTTACTAAAAACGAACGAAGAATATATAATTTAGACTCCAAATTGAAGATATGTGTGTTTCAAATATATAATAAACATAATTTATGGTTTTTTTGACACAAATTTGTTTTAATTCTGTTTTTATTAAAATATGTATGTTCATTAGGGTGGCCCTTAATTATATGGAGGGGAAAAAAATTTTAGAGGTGCTTCAACGCGACTGAAAATTTCAAGTGTGTTTATATGGGGAAAATATGATTTTTTTTTTCAGATTTTAAGAAAATTTCGTTCTATAGTTTAAATCTTTCGACAAGCTTGTATATGGATCAATATCGATACTAAATTATATTTCCAAAAAGCCATATAACTTCAAAATCTAATAAAAACTCGCCAAAATATGACAAATGCCCCACACCACTTCTGTGCGAAAAAACTCTAGGTCGTGAAATGTGATGAACATTTCTTCAACTTTAACAAATTGATTTAAAGCCATAATTTTGCTTTTGCTCTCTATACCTATAAGTACTCAGATATGAAGTATTCACCCCCTGTTCTTGAAATCACTATCACAAAAAAAAACTCGTAAATGAAAACATTCTTAAATCTACGAGTTTTCTGCTGTTCTCTAATTTCAATAACAATATTTTTTCTTGTTTTAATTCACATAGAAAAGGCTTTGTGAAATCAAAACAAATGCCCTTTTTTCTACTAAACAGGTCTTAAGAGATAAAAAAAAAAACAATTGATATTTAAACTCCAACATTTTTTTTTATTTTTATTGAACCTTGTCATTTTTTAAAAACGTAGACATAGATTTTATGAAAAAAAAAACGATTTTAAAAAACGTCTACATTTTGCGCTGATTTAAAAAAAAATCTCGAAAGCAGTGGTCGATGTTAATAAAACACACTTTTGGTGACGATGTTGTTCTATAACCATAAAAAAAATTTTTCTTTACACAATCTATTTTCCATTATAATTTTTTCAATTATAACATAGATTCTTTATGCACTCATTATTACAAATAAAGGAATTTAAAAAAATATTTCACTCAAATCACATATTTTAATTTGTTGCATACCTCTAAAGTGAGTCAACTCAAAATTTACAAATTTTCAGTAGAGGCAAAAAACGTTTTTTGCGAATAATAAGTATACAACAGTTGTTGTTTTGCGATTTTTTCAGTGATCACCAAAAGTAGCAAATTTTTGGGTGCAACTCAAAATATATCTTTTTAGTGGATCCTAAAGAAGCTACTCTATAACACAAAGAGGGTTACAACTGTTTTTTTTTTTTTATGAAAGAATGGAAAAACCGATGTAAGATTTTTACAGTGGATAGATATGACCACTGTGTATCGTTTTCTTGCAAAAAGTGAAAATTGAAAAATTTTGAGTTGACTCACTTTAGATGTACAGGTGCGATATGACTGCCACAATTTTATTTATGTTCCAAACAGTAGTGATGCCAGTCAAATCCAATTAATTTGAATATCGAATTTTTTTGGTGATGCTAACTTTTTAAAAATAGAAAAGTCATTTTTAATTGAATGAAATTGAAGAACAAAACAATTAAATGAACAAATAATTTGTTAATTTAAAAGAAAATATTTTTCTTTAAACTTTTTCTATAAACTTAAGAAAAAACATGCAAAAATTGCTTAAAGTTTTTTTTTGTGAAACTGACTAAAGAACCATATGGCACCTCGGTTTCTAGATAACATATGGCTCTTAACTCAAACATATGTTTACATGAAATAAATAAAAAAGTACAAACAAACAAAAAGTTTAAGAATTTTCAAAAGTTTTTATTTAAGTAAATAGCTGTAAAGCTGTTTTCAAGAAACCCAAAATTTCAATTTCATGTTATTTTAAATTCACTCTTATTCATATAGCAACGTTTTAAGAACAAGGCTGATTGTTTTATTAACACGTTGTTAACCTATTGCGAAATGAGACCAAAAATTCAAAATTTTTTGATAAAATTTTGAAAACTCCTTTTTTAAGTTTTAAAAAATTTGCGTAAGTAAACAAAATTTAAAGTTTTGTTAAATATATGGTAGAGCTTAACTGTGTAAATTTTTGAGTAAATCCCTCCGCCAGAATTTTTTTAACAAGAATTTTTTTTGCGGATTTCGAGAAAAATTGGTTTTTTGTGAAATATTCATAAATGTACTCTTTCTAAATACTTTGTATCAAAAATTATCAGTTTTCTACTTTTAAATGTTATGTTGTATCTTAATAGCCTAGGGTTTCTGAAAAAATAATATGACCCCAATAACCCTTTTGGACTTGGGGTCGCTTAAAATATAATAACCAAATGTGCAATTCTTCCATGCTAAGAATTTTCAATAAATAAAACAACGCTAACCCATTCCTTGTCAAGTCCAAACTATGAATTTTGGCATATTTAAATAAACTAGCAGATTCCAGCCCTCGAAATTCGAGTGCAAATTCTAGTAAATTTTATTTTTTCATCAAATAAAGACCTTAAAGGTATGCTAATCAATTATAGCAATTCACAAATCAACACAAGAAACAAACTCATTTTTATTACAAATACATTAACAAACTTAAACACACACATAGCATTGTATAATTTCATGTATGTGTTAGTAGCAACTTTAAATGCAATTTACTCAAAATAAAGAAAAAAATTAAAAATCCGTAAATCTGCAAGGTGGCTAAAAAGACATACCTCTCAAATAATATATGTTTGGTCAAAATCGGGATAAAACGGTAGAACAAAATATCGGCCACAAGAAATCGCCTAGCCTATTAATATTATAGATTAATTGTCCTAATAAACTAGATGAAACCCTTACTATGGGTTGGGAAATAAAATTGTGGTATATAGTGCTGATATCGATTCATATAACAACTTGTAGAAAAAATTAAACTATAGAACGAAATTTTCGTAAAATCTGAAAAAAATCATATTTTCCCCATATAAACACACTTGAAATTAACAATCTCATTGAGGAACCTTTAAATTGTTTGATTGACCCAAAACTTTGTATTTCTCAGTATTTTTGATATTCGCATATTTCTAGGGGGTGAGACCGAGGGCTTGAATATTTTTTTTTATTAAGGGCCACCCTAATGTATATAATATATGTAATAAACAAAATAGAAAAACTTGAAAGAAATTCAAGTGATTTCTAATGTGACGTATCACGTTTTTCATTTGTACATGTAGTGATGGACATAATTATCCAATTGTGCTCCAAAGAAATGTCAAAAAATAATCTTTAGGAAAAAACACAGTACTTGAAGTATGCTGACAATAATCTAAAGACGTCTAAATGATTTAGAATAAGCGGTAACCTTAAAGGGACAGCTGATTAAAGGTGCTCATTATGATTTTAGTATGGTAGTGTGTCAGCAAGTTAACTCTATATTCTAAAAGTTATTAATATGTATTGCTTTATAATATAGTATATAGAATTAGTTTGAAAACATTTTGTTTAAATATTTTCAATACTTAAGATAATGTTACCAAGCGAATAGGGGGCAATTTGGACCATTCTGATAACCATTATATTTTTTTATTTATTTCAAGTCTATGGAAGAATTTCATAAAAAAAATATATTACAATAATTAAATTAAAGGTTATACAAATAAAGTGTACTTCAGATAAACTTTATCAAAAAACTTTGTATGAAAAACATAGAATCAAGTCTATTCTAAGTACACTTTAATTTTTTGCATACGGCCCTCTGTATTTAAATACAATATTAATATTCGTTTAATATTGGTGACATTAGTAGAAAAATCACAACAAATTCTTCTAAAAGAATCATCATTGGCATAGTTTCAACAAAAAAAATCGTGAGTGCAATGGAATAAAATTTCTAGTTGTTCGTTGTGCCATACCTCTTTTGTTTGTACTAAGATTCTTTCTGGGAACGCCATCAGGTCCATTGTTGTTTAAAGTTTTAACCTTTTTTAAACTATTAATAATATCTGTAGTGAATAAATATTAATTGATGCAGTATAAGTGGTAAAGTATACTTGTCGGAGTTATCAGAATATGTATGTGGTTCAGCAAACACATTGCGATGAGCAAATCATCACTGGACTCGTGGTTTAAATATTTCACCATTGGGATTTTTATCAAATGATCGAGCCTAGTGCGTGGCTTAAACATTTCACCATTGCGATGTAATATCATAGGATCCTTACCCTCGACTCCTAAGACGCCATACCTCCTGGCCTTACACAGATATCAGCTACCGGGTCACCCACCAAATCCAAAGAGTGATTTTGTTTTCATCGGATCTGTCAATGGCTATAACATCTGAAATATCCTGCAAGAAGTCTGTAGAACTCACTGTAAATTTAGCACTAGATAAATGGCACCGTTTTTAGTTGATCAAATAAACAAGTTTATACTTTTGTAATTGGTTTCTAAATAGTACTTAATTTGCATTTTATTATATCAGAACTGTAAACTCAAATTGATAATGAATTTGTATGTTTATGTTCTAAAATTATTGTATATATATAATATTCAACCAAAATGCTCGTTAAAACGTACGAACCGATAATTTTCGAGGTGAAAAATAATAATCTGGTTTTTGCATTACTTGAATTTCGTACGAAAAAAATATTTATTAAATCCAAAACTTTTTTAAAAAGGTATCTTTAAAAATTTTCTCCTCCCATTCCCATAATAAAATGTAAGTATGTAAGTGTTATTATTAACAAATTATTATTAAGTAGAAAAGGAGGAACGTAGTTCCAAAACTCTTAAATATTAAAAACTAAATTTTAAAATATTTATTAATATTGTAAGAAAATAAATTGAATTGAAAAAACTCTATTTTTATTGTTAATTAATAATTAATTCCAAAATTATTTTTTATTCAATTGTCTAGGCTGATATATTTTTAACAATAAAATTATTACTGAAATAATAATTTAATAAGCTTATATTCTCAATTATAGAAAAAGCTTGTCAAAATAATATTTTAATAAACTAAATGAAAATAAGCGATTGTAGGATAAGCTTATACCTACAATTGTTAGCTTATGCTTGCAAACAAGAAATTTACATTTTTATAGAACCTTTTTATTCATTAATTTTTATTTAATTAAAATTAAAAATACATAAATAGAAAAGAATTTGAAAAAAAGAAGTCAGGCGGAATTAGTCAGGTGCTTTCTTTATTTTGAGTTTTGTACTTCTGGCGTAATTTTTGCCGGGATTTAGCGAACTGGAAAAATGTTTCTGTGCTTCTTATATAATCATCTACGTTTCATCCGAACCATATTGCTACATCTGTAAAATAATAAAATTTAATGTTTTTGTATGTTTAGTTATAATTATTATTGTTGTTTTATTGTTTTCTTACTTCGAATAGCTTTCTCTGTACTGAGAATACGGACACTCTTTTTGTCTTTAGTACCCTTCCAACATAATTTTTGCGCCACTTCATCTTTTAAAAGCTTCCGCCAATAATTTTTTTTATGAAATTCGGAGCTCTTGCCAATGAAGACATATCTTTCTCCTAAAAATTAAGAAAATAACTTTATTAGTTTATAACAAAAATAAAATTACCAAAACATTGTTACACTTACAAAGGTAGAGTACGCATCATCATCTTGTTTTTTTTTTCAAATGCAAGGAAATATAAATCTGAATCATCTAAGCCAGTTTCTACGTCATATTTAAATGTGTCTCTTGGATCATTGGCAGCAATATCGCTGGGTAAAAACTATCACTAGAATGTTCTATTTTTTGCTTTTTTTATTCATTTTTTGCTTCATTTCTTATACCTTTTTTTTTATTAAATTTGGCATGTTTTATTTTATTATTGAAGTACTCACTTTTTTCACAATTTATTTTGCAATTTTAATTTTTAATTTTTTATCTGCTGATAGCTCACTTCAAGCAAAATTTTACAATGGCAATAATATACAAAACGGTCAAATGTGATAAAACTTTTATGAATATTATGCCGTTTTCTTTTCTGACAAAAAATGTCGCATTTTATTTGCACTTTTTTCGAAAAGTGTATTTTTTTATATATTCTAAAATAAGAGTAACCAAATTTTATACAGTAATCGAAAGGTCTCAAAGTGCTGTGTTCATAAAATGCAAAAAATTTTGATTATTACACTCTTTGAAGTCATAGGGTGAAAATATTCAAAAAAAAGGGGAACAATGTGGAAATATTCTCACACTATGACCTGAAAGAAATCAATGGTTACAATTTTTTGCGATTTGCGAGCGCTCGACTTTGAGACCTTTCGATTGATGTATAAAATAAGGTTGCTCTTAATTTAGAATATATAAAAAATACACTTTTCCAAATTGGAAAATGGAAAATGAAAAATGAAAAATGGAAAATGAAAAATGGAAAATGGAAAAAGGAAAATGAAAAACGGAAAATGGAAAATGGAAAATGAAAAATGTAAAATAGAAAATGGAGAATGGAAAATGGAAAATAAAAAATGAAAAAAGAAAATTAAAAAATGCAAAATGGAAACTGCCAAATAAAAAATGGAAAATGAAATTGAAAAATGGAAAATGAAAATTGAAAAATGAAAAATGGATAATGAAAATTGAAAAATGGAAAATGGAAAATGAAATTTGACAAATGAAAAAGGGAAATGGAAGGTGGAAAATGGAAAAGGAAAACTGAAATATGAAAAATGGAAAATAGAAAATGGAAAATGAAAATTGCAAAATGAAAAATGGAAAATGAAAAATGAAAAATGAAAATTGAAAAATGAAAAATGGAAAATGAAAATTGAAGAATGAAAAATGACTATTGGAAAATGGAAATTGAAAATTGAAATTTTAAAAATGAAAAATGGAAAATT